>JAULCA010436165.1:0-11018 GCA_032360845.1 Crassadoma gigantea | reverse complement strand
ATGTTTGGGGCCACTGTATGTATGGGGCCACTGTATGTATAGGGCCACTGTATGTATGGGGCCACTGTATGTATAGGCCCCTGTATGTATAGGGCCACTGTATATATGGGGCAATGTATGTATGGGGCCACTGTATGTATAGGGCCACTGTATGTATTGGGCCACTGTTATATAGGGCCAATGATTGTATGGGGCCACTGTATGTTTGGGGCCACTGTATACATGGGGTCACTGTATGTATGGGGCCACTGTATGTTTGGGGCAATGTATGTATGGGGCCACTGTATGTATTGGGCCACTGTATGTATGGGGCTACTGAATGTATGGGGCCACTGTATGTATAGGGCCACTGTATGTATAGGGCCACTGTATGTATAGGGCCACTGTATGTATGGGGCAATGTATGTATAGGGCCACTGTATGTATGGGGCTACTGAATGTATTGGGCCACTGTATGTATGGGGCCACTATATGTATAGGGCCACTGTATGTATGGGGCCACTGTATGTATGGGGTCACTGTATGTATGGGGCCACTGTATGTATGGGGCCACTATATGTATGGGGCCACTATATGTATGGGGCCACTGTATGTATGGGGCCACTGTATGTATGGTGCCACTGTATACATGGGGTCACTGTATGTATAGGGCCACTGTATGTATGGGGCTACTGAATGTATGGGGCCACTGTATGTATGGGGCCACTGTATGTATTGGGGCCAATGTATGTATGGGGCAATGTTTGTATGGGGGCCAATGTATGTATGGGGCCACTGTGTGTATGGGGCAATGTATGTTTGGGGCCACTGTATGTATGGGGCCACTGTATGTATAGGGCCACTGTATGTATGGGGCCACTGTATGTATAGGCCCCTGTATGTATAGGGCCACTGTATATATGGGGCAATGTATGTATGGGGCCACTGTATGTATAGGGCCACTGTATGTATTGGGCCACTGTTATATAGGGCCAATGATTGTATGGGGCCACTGTATGTTTGGGGCCACTGTATACATGGGGTCACTGTATGTATGGGGCCACTGTATGTTTGGGGCAATGTATGTATGGGGCCACTGTATGTATGGGGCCACTGTATGTATGGGGTCACTGTATGTATAGGGCCACTGTATACATGGGGTCACTGTATGTATGGGGCCACTGTATGTATAGGGCAACTGTATGTATAGGGCCACTGTATGTATGGGGCCACTGTATGTATGGGGCCACTGTATACATGGGGTCACTGTATGTATAGGGCCACTGTATGTATGGGGCCACTGTATGTATAGGGCCACTGTATATATAGGGCCACTGTATGTAAAGGCCACTGGATATATAGGGCCACTGCATGTATGGGGCAATGTATTATGGGGCAATGTATGTATGGGGCCATTGTATGTATAGGCCTCTGTATGTATGGGGCCACTGTATGTATAGGGCCAGTGTTTGAATGAGCCTACTGTATTTATGGGGCCACTGTATGTATAGGGCTACTGTATTTATGGGGCAATGTATTATGGGGCAATGTATGTATGGGACCACTGTATGTATGGGGCTACTGTATTTATGGGGCCATTGTATGTATGGGGTCACTGTATGTATAGGGCCACTGTATGTATGGGGCCACTGTATGTATGGGGCCACTGTATGCAAAGGGCCACTGTATGTATGGGGCCACTGAATGTATGGGGCCACTGTATGTTTGGGGCCACTGAATGTATGGGGCCACTGTATGTATGGGGCCACTGTATACATGGGGTCACTGTTTGTTTAGGGCCACTGTATGTATGGGGCCACTGTATGTAAAGGGCCACTGTATACATGGGACCACTGTATGTATGGGGCCACTGGATGTATGGGGTCACTGTATGTATGGGGCAACTGTATGTATAGGGCCACTAGATGTATAGATCCACTGGATGTATAGGGCCACTAGATGTATAGTGCCACTGGATGTATAGGGCCACTGGATGTATAGGGCCACTGCATGTATTGGGCAACTGTATGTATGGGGCCACTGTATGTATAGGCCACTGGATGTATAGAGCCACTAGATGTATAGTGCCACTGGATGTATAGGGCCACTGGATGTATAGGGCCACTGGGTGTATAGGGTCACTGACACCTCTACATATTATGGAGCCACTTTATGTATGGGATCGCTCTATCATTTTTTTTATGTAAGATGTGGTCCTCGGAGGAGAAACAATACCTTTATGAGGTTTGGTCCAAAGCAGGTCATCATGCTGTTTTTTCAGGCCCCGACAAGCTTCATAAAATTGTAAAGAAAGAAGGAAAACATAAGATTAGGCTACTTAAGATAAAGCAATATTTGGCCAACAAGGAGGCATATTCAATTCAGAAGAGAGTTCAAAGAAACTACAAAAGAAATCGTGTAGTAGTCTCGGGGATAGACATTCAGTGGGACGGAGATTTGATGGACGTAAGGAATCTAGCTTAATACAACGAAGGGATACAGTTTATCTTGGTACTTCAAGATGTGTTTTCTTGATTCATTTTTACGGCACCGTTAAAACAGAAGACGGGATCTTCTTTGGTGCCAGGATTAAAGTCGATTTTCACCGCCGTAAGGAAGCCTACTACCATCAGATGCGACAAGTGGACCGACTATAGGAATAAGTGGGTAATGGGATACTTACAAAGGCTGGGAGTGGAAATAATCTTCACTCAGAATGAAAAAAATCGAATTTTGCTGAACTCTCAATCCAAATTATCAAGAATCGTATGTACAGGATGTTCGTGCAGAATCAGATTTACGAATACCTGCCAAAGTTAGAATCGCTCATAGAAAGCATAAATGACCCCTCGGCAACTAGGCACCTTCGGACGTCAATAAAAGCAACAAAGAAGAAGTGCGCTTGAACGCCTATTTGGTGCGAACTAAAATGAAATTGAAACCGAAGGAACACAAAGTAAAGAAAACGGAAGTAAAAAAAAAAAACCAAGAAACCCTTTTATAAGTACAATGTGATTGCGTTAGAATAACACCTTTGAGGCACGTATTTAAAAGAGAATATCAACAAAAGTGGACGGGGGAGGTGATCGTCGTTAGAAGTTGATTAAACAGACAAAATCTACCTCTGTATAGACTGGAAGATTTCAGTGGAGAACATATATCCTGCACCTTTTATATTCAGGAATTACAAAGAGTTAACGTCGACGAAAACACGATTTGGAAAATTGACAAAATCATTAAAGTACGGAAACGGAACGGCGAAACGGAAGTGTTTGTATCTTGGTTGCACTGGCCCAAGACGTATAAATAAAAAGAATTTACGCCGAGTTAATTCACTATTCGTCAGGATGACAGTCAGATTGGTTCTAAGGTATACGGACATTGCTAACCTACAGGGTGACAACACTCCCTACGATTTCAGGGTGACTCTTCCCAGACCTTAATGCCTCTTAGGGTATTGGGTAGTGCCCCTGACGGAATTTACGGTACACGGTGGAACTGTACGTTTGTGCGACGACTCTGTTATTGGAGGGCAGGAAATACCTCTCCTTAGAAATGTATATCACGAAAAGGACGGAAATACTATTTATAGCACACCCTACGATGTACCCTTGAAAATAGGAAAATTCCACGACGTTCACGTGTATATAAGGGACGTCAACAACGATCCCGCATCATTTCTAAAGTGAGAGGTGACGGTGACGTTACCCTTAAAAAGGCTATCATTTCACTAGGGAAACATGATTGGCTCACGCTACGTGTCAGAATTTGGACTATAGAAGTCGTTTTACAAGAACATGATGGATGGACAATTTCATCCTACACGATATAGAGGGCACCGGGCGGGAGCAGGCATTGCAGGAATGTACTCCATAAAACCTTACATGATACCTGTTAATCCGCACGTGTCTCACGAACAGGATAGCAATGTTGTTATCGGAAAGCACGTGACCCCTGTGGCCGCCGTAGAAGACAGAGCAAAATCCGAAATGAAAGACACCGTAAAGGAAAATATACCTCACGTACCGGCGCCTATAAAAGGAACAAAACGAGTAAGATCTGCCAGTTCAAGGGGAACACGCAGTCGAGTAACATCGAAATCGAGAAAACGTTCATAGAAAAAGGCAGCTAATATATGAAATGTTTTCTCAGTAAAAAAAGCAAAGCAGTGGTGATGTCTTATCTAAGTGACAAGATAAAGTACATAGGCAGATCTGCCGAACTGTCGATATTTACGGTGCCTCCCAATTAAGTGGCCATAGAAAAAAAAAATTGCAGAATGTAGGCCCGTGTTCTCCTTTCAACAGGATGACGGTCCCGTAGAAATAATCATACCAGGTCAGGGATATCAGTACATAGATCTGCGACGCAGCAGACTTTACGTCAAAGTAAAAATAACCAAGACCGACGTCACCGATATGACAGCCAAAGAGAAGACATGTGGTCACAGATCGATTGCTACATGAATGGGAAATTAGTATCGCTCAACACCAGCTATAACCCCTGGAAAACCTACTTGAAAGTGTTGCTGTCGAGCGGAGGCGACACATTAAATTCACAGTTGCAGTCACAACTGTTTGAATTAAACGACTACGACATGGACGATCCCGATCCAACCGTGACTGGGACAAACTCAGTGTTAAAGTTGAGATATCCTTACTCCGGAAAAAGTAAGATATTTGAATTAGAAGGGCCATTGTACGAAGACATCTCCAGTATGGACAAGTATCTTCTGAACGGAGTGGACATTCACCTGAAGCTGTTGAGGAACCGTAATCATTTCGTCCTGATGAGTGAAGAAGCCTCTCCCGATTACAGACTCAAACTGCTTGACGTCGCATTCAAAGCGTGCATGATCAACTTGGACAGTGGCGTCTTAATCAAGCATGCAGTAATTTCGAAGGACACGACTGCAAAATAGCCTCTTTCGAGAACGAAGTGAAGATGAATACGTGTCCTACCGGATCCGCTTCTTTTATCTGGCAGAACGTGTGGACCAATAACCTTCCCACGAAAGCTTTCTTTGCATTCGTGAAGCAGAGTGCAGTGAACGGCGACTATACCGAAAATCCGTTCAATTGTGCAAATTATGCCTCGGAAGTGGCACTGTACATCAATGACTCCTTTCGTTAACCTATTTGAAGCTGCAGAGAAGTGGAACAAAGATGCTTGGCTAGTCATAGACAGAGACAATTTCGGGACGGGCAATGAAATTTACGCCTTTGACATTGCACCTAGTGACCTAGGAGAGGAGTACTTAGACCTGGTTTGTCGAGGAAGCGTCAGACTGGAGGTAAAATTTGCAGCGAACACAACTGAGACGTTGAACTACGCAGAATTCCCGGCCTTGTTAGAGATAGATCAGTACAGACACGTCAAATACATACAAGTATGAACTGTGCCCTGAAAGAGAATGAGTGTCTGTCGAAATCCGTAAAGGGAGTGTTCCCATCGGATAAATTGCCTCGTTACGTGAACAGTTACTCCTCGGCCTACGTCTGCAACACTGATCCAGCACAATTATCTGGCAAACACTGGGTCTTGTTTTGGTTCCAATCCCCGTCGATGGCCAAATTCTTCGACAGCTTTGGTTAGTTGCCAGACGTCTCGGACTTTAAACATTTTTGGAGAATAACATTCCGATTTGTGTCTATAACAATGTACCAGAACAATCAAAGACGTCAGATAGTTGTGGATATCACGTCTTGTTTTATCTGATAAAAAATGTCAAAGTGTGTCCATGACTCACGTCATTGATATTTTGAAACAATATAGATCTCCTGACGCGTATGTATATGCTTTCGTAACGAGGTATTTTGATTGTATAAAGATTTTTGTATGTACGTATCACATTAAATATTATCATTTCAGAATTGCATGATTTTTTGTTTTATATATGTAAATAAACTCAATATTTTTTTTCATAAACATTAAGAGATGGACATCAGACATGACAACCTGTCAGGTGATCAGTGGTGGGAAACTAATTCCTTGTTGCCATTCAATTCGCCAACTACGATACTAGTGTCTGGTGCCACAATGTCTGGAAAAAGTACTTTGACATATAATGTCTGAAAACATAGCACAGGTATGTTTAAAAAAAAGACAAGACAAAATTGTGTTTACCTATGGAGAAGGTCAGCCTCTTCACGACGAAATGGAGAAAAACATTCCTGATTTGATTTTACACAGCGTATTACCTACAAAGGAAGAGATCTATGAATGGACCACTGGGGATGATCACACCGTGATCGTCCTAGATGATATGATGTCTCAAGTCGTAAAAACGGAAGATTCGCTGTTTCTATTCTTTGTCACGGCCATCACAGAAACGTGACAGTTATTTTTTTAACTCAAAATTTGTCCATGCCTGGAAAATATGCCAGGACCATATCGTTGAATTGTCATTACGTTGTCTTGCCCTCCCCTCTAAGATATGAGGAATTTTGCCATTGACCGCAAAGCTTTGTTGTGTTTCA
This sequence comes from Crassadoma gigantea, assembly GCA_032360845.1. NCBI lineage: Eukaryota > Metazoa > Mollusca > Bivalvia > Pectinida > Pectinidae > Crassadoma > Crassadoma gigantea. The sequence goes on along the minus strand of JAULCA010436165.1, from coordinate 4,560 downwards.
CATTATATCTTTCTAAACGAATTCCCTCCCGGTCAAGATAGTCTCCAATGAATCTTTCAAGATTTTCTTCGGATTTTATCTATGCAGGCTTGCCACTTGCCTCTTGCTTGATTTTCAAGAAAAGGTTTATGTAGTTTTGAAATATACCACCCTGTCCGGTGCTTGTGTCGTATTGAGCTGTTTCATCCCAATGATACACCTCGTACACTTTCAGTATCTTGTACCCGTATTCCATAGCCTTCTGGAGTTCTGAATACACCACGTTCCTGTCAGGGCTCTTAGACTGTCATCACACTGACATCGATTTTGAATATGTGTGTCTATATATGTACAACAAAGAGCAAATGTCTGTTATTCTCCTATTCTCTGAGGGAGTACAGGGTGTATTAATTGCCATGGAGGTAAAACTTTCACTTTTGCTATCCCAAAATACTCCCTGGTGTCCTTAAAATCTTCCGAAATGATGTGAGGATGCCCGAGGGGTATTTGGTGTACTTGAAAAAAGGATACAAGGACGTGAATTCTGCATAATGAATCTTCTCGCCATCTCCGACAACGTGTTGAAGTTTTATATCATTTGTTCGCCCTCAAAAGAAAGTGTCGCGAGGGTTCAAACGTTCTTGTATGTCCAGAGTGTTCGCAAAGTATTCTGCTTCTACGTTCCTTCTTAGCAAATCGTAGAACTCGTGCTCCCAGATTGACTCATACGTCATTCCCTGAGAGCGTATATATTTTCTTTTGTGGAAGGTCAATTCGTAGAGCCCAGCCATGGACTGATGAGTTCTGGATATTCTTGTACTTCTGTTGGGATAACACTCGAGAAATTCGTGCCACGAACACCTGTGATGATAAAAAAACAAAGTACAGTAAGTACATTTATTTATTCAAAGTTCGTCAAATCGAAATAAAAAAGGATCAAAATTATGTCGAATTTATTTAAATGAAATATTTATTTTAATTACTCATCTGATTATACGGCTCAATCATTTATTAAATACTTAAAAAAATATTTGCTTACCAATAAACTCGTATGCTATTCCTCGAGGGTGTGACTCACTCGGAGATTTTTAGCCATCGAGTTTGTATCTTGTTCCTGTAAGGCGTACTTCTCCTCCACTCAGAGCGTGTCTAATGTGGCAAGAGTCCCCCTGGCGTCTTCACTTTTACATGAGCCATTCAAGCCATTATATAGATACTTTGTTAAACTGGTCTCGACATGTGTATCCTTGAGAGGGAAACTGAGCTATAGGAGAACTGACGAAACGAGACACTTCGATGACGTAGTCCTTCTCTTGCAATTGTTTGCCACTCAACCATGTACCGTCATAGAATACTGTCAGTTCACCATCCAACTTAGATGCAGACATCCAGTCTGTGGGTTGACCGTCTTGTTGTAGTTTTAACTTTCCAATTTTCTTTGATAAATTTCGTCCTGAAGACCCTGGCACCAACACTTTCTATAGTGAAGTCCTTAAAAGGGTCTAGGCCATCAGTTTACTCTTCCGTCATCTCCCCGTCATCGTTCAGTGTTTACTTACACTTTCCTGTTATTTCCATCAACATTTTTCGGAAGGTGGGACAGGCCTGTTTCAGAATGTCAACATCACTTCTACAGTAATTCACAATCTCTTTTTCAAAATCGAACACTTCTCGACTTTCTGTTTTCTGGTCGTACCATTTCAGGAACGCTTTCCTGTCCTTTGTTGACATGGAATCACAACCTTAATAATGAGATGCCGGATAAGGACCCACGTAACTTCAGTTTTCTGCTTTGAAATAGTGAGGGAAGTATCCTTTCTTCAGTTCTGTCAAGCAGAACGCTTCAGGTAGTTGTGATAACTTCAGTGGCATGAAGTTGACTGAAACTAGAATTCTGATGTTGAGCCCTTTCCCAACATGCATATGCATAATCTTTGATCTAGCGTAGATGATACGGTCCGGTTTGATTGACTTATCAATCAGATATTCCAATAAAAAGTATCCATCGTAGCCTTTCATGTTGTGAGAAATCGCGGTGAGACCTTTGTGCATTTCATGAAACAGCCACCTACCGAATTCTTTGGAAGTTTCATTACCTTTGAAGACGAATTCCCTAACACCACACTTGCCCTCACAAGGGGGGTCAACATACGTATTCTCTTTCTTGTCAAATTTGTCGCACTTTGAACACCGTCGTCCGCAGTGGTTGCACGTAGATCCTTCCCCGGGAGCGTCACTGCAGTGGTCACATACCGACACAGACGACAGTTGATACAAAGATGGCTGTCTCGGCACGGTGCGTCGAGTTACAAAATATGTATTTTGATGTAGACTTGATAGGTTCAAGAGCTCGCACGTAGCATAGATGATTCTCATCTACGTAATTGTCACAACACTTGCACAACCATTCGCCACACTTATGGGCTACATGCTTCCGCTTTTCCCTGTCAATTACCGTTTTACATATTGTACAATTCCAAAATAGTTCACATTCGGACCTCCTTTCGCCGCCCTGTCTGGGATTCAGAGTTTTGTGGCGCTGAAAACATTCGTACGATCTACATGTCACGTGACATTTGAGGCAGCTCACCTGGACGTCTTGCCAAAACAATTCTGTTTCTTATAAGAAAGACACGAAGGTTACACTGTTGTTAATTTTGGTAAGGTTTCAAGCACGTGTGGCAAAATTTAGATTGTCCGAAAAAACCCACAAATATTGACGATGGTATGGAAATGTCCAGACGAAAGTTCACCCACTAAGTACACGTGCAATCCCTGTCTGTTACTATCCTACTTTCTCGAAGGCGGGAATGTCTTGGATGGTTAGATATCTTTCCATAGGGACAGAAGCCTTTTCGCACATTGTCCTAACAAAGGGTCTCAATCCCTTGTTCCCGACCTTCTTCGTCAGTTTTTTATAGAACCAGTCCGGACACTTTCTATGTTTTAATACAAGTTCGTAAATTCTTTCATCAGAATCTTCTTTTGTTAGGCGCGTCCAAGTCTCCATAGTAACTGTATTGGCACGGGCAAATGCCATTGCTATGGCACGGGCAAGACACGTGTCGTCATTGATTGTTATTTCAATGAGGGATTTTTTCCTGTAAATGCTATTGCTTGCACCTTGCAATCTGTTTATGGACAGCGCCTTGTTTCCTCTGATCCTTTCCGTATGACGTCATCAAACATACGTTCTATTTCACGGTATAACCCCGTCAAAGACTGCCCTTCTGCGTCGTAATCCACGTCAAATTTCACTTCGTAATGGCGGTCTATGACGTCATTTTGGAACCTCCTTTCGCCTTTCTTGTTTACGTGGTATGATAAAGGTCTTGCTGTAGACGGGTCCGTTACGTCATGACGGGAAGGTCGAGCCTCTGCATCGTCGCTTGGGTCAGATTCTCCTCTCCCGGTTTGATGTACCTCGGGCATTTGAGTAACTTTCTTGGGGGAAAAGTACGGAACCGGGTGTTTGCTGCCATAAGTAAGGAGCTCATCGGGTAGTTCCTTACCCAGATTGTCAAATTCATGATGCCTAACGTTGCTAGGTCCTGGTACGGGGATCCCTCTCCTCGTCTCACGGAGGTTGTAATATCGTCACCTCCTACCCATTCCATAAAGTCGTCGTATGGAAGCAAGTCACTAGAGGCTTATGGGCATTCAAATAGCTCTTCTAATAATCCGTCGTTTGGCGATTGATCATTCAGAAGACTTTCCAAGAACTCGTCTGAATAGGCGAATTCGGAAGGGTTTTTGCTTTTTTTCTCTGTTTACGGGCCGTGATTCCGAAAATCGGTCTCGTTGTGGAGTGATTCGTGCACAAATAGGTCGTCGATGTCATCGGTGACGTAATTACAACATCGACATCTGAATCCAGACGCTGCCATCGGCTGAAATGAAAAAAAAATTCTGAGTGCATTTGTTTTTTAATAAAAATATAGATCAACAAAAACATAGGAGTCGCTTCCCTTCTTACAGTTACTAACATTTAACAAGAATTTTTTTTTTTAATTTCTTAAACTCACTGAACTCACTGTATATTCAAGAACCCTGCAAAATAACTTCTTATTAAAAAAACAAAATAAGTAAATAAATAGAAAATGTACTAAGCTTGAAACAATAAGGACGACCCACCAAAACACTGTCCAAAATATGTAGGGCTAACTGAGGCAAAACAACGTCTTATCACTGAAATGAATCGATGACTAACAACATTTAGATAACCCCGTTTTTCCCCATCCAATAATAAGGTTTATAAAGTGTAAAGAAATTCTCGGCTTAGTTTTTTGTATTTTGTTTTAGTTTCTTAAATTTTAGATGGTAAACGTGGACAGGAAAGGTATATCGGAGGATGTAGAATTTCGGATAATGACTGGCTCGTTTACTCCATCCACTAACCAAAGATTGCAAGACTTAATAACACAGACAAAATTGATTTTATAATGTCTCCCGAAAAATTACAAATTCCACTTGTAAATCAAGTAGAATGTATAGAAGACGTAGCAGGTTCATCAAAGGTATATCTGAATCTCTTGTAAAGCCATTACATATTATTTTTAATAAATCATTGGAATCCGGTCA
>JAULCA010436143.1:0-11021 GCA_032360845.1 Crassadoma gigantea | reverse complement strand
GTTGGTGGTACATGATATTGTTTTCATGACATGTCAATGTTGATTCGGTGACATGGTTTCTCATCATTAACAAGCAACCAAAGTACCAAGATGAGTGTTTCTAATTACTTAAAATGAAAGACAAATTAAAGTTTGTTTAAGGATTAATTTTTTTTGTCCATAACTTTTAAAACTCTTCCTTTTTTTATACTTAAATTATTGGCCAACTTCCAATAATTGCATACAAACAAAACATTTATCTTTTTATTAAAGTTCTCTAAAGGTATATAATGAGGTAGACCAATTTTAAAACATGACATTATGCTTAAACTTGTAAAATGCATGGTGTATCAAATGTCTCATTTTTAAATAACATTTATGGCCTAACAAATGTCTCATTTTTAAATAACATTTATGGCCTTAACAGTTTGAAGCTGCTAAAGCTATCCCCTTAATCTATATATATCTTGGTTTAAAAAATGCTTGCCTCAGTTGGTGGTAGAAGACAATGACCACATATTCATTGTAAAATGAATCAGTAAAGTTCATTCATCATTAACAAGCAGTAGTAATTTAATATTCCACATTTGTATACAGGGCTATTTTTTCTTTATAATTCCTTTTGGTTTAACCAATAGACATCTATTTGCCTTTTCCTTAAGTTATTTTAGACTGTATTAAGACAAAAGGATACTGTAAAAACTTGTGTAATTTGGGCACTTTTTGGGGTTTTGGTTTGGTTTGTTTGAGTTTTATGTCCTATTTACAGCTATGGTCATTTAAGGACATGCCCGGTTTTGTGGTGGTGGGAAGCCGGAGTTCCTGGAGACAAACCACGACCAACGGCCAGTACCTGGCGACTGCCCCACGTTGGCCTCGAACCCGCGACCTAGCGGTGGAGGGCTAGTGGTAGCAGAATGTCAGACGCCTTAACCACTTGGCCCCTCTGATTTCGAGAGTGGGGGTGCCAAAATACGTAAGTTTTCTTTTTCATGAAATGATCGACGATTCTGGCAGTCCACCATCTTAGACACAAGTAATAATCTCCCTTGGTACACGGAACTTAAAGACAAACGACAATCAACAAATTTAGTGTTGTTATCAGAGTTTATGTGAAAAGTTATTATTAAACAGGTAACTGTTAACAAAGAACGTTTAGCTAATACTGATGCCAGACAATCGCTGACTGACTTGTCTTTTGACATCTCCGCACGTTTTCCCCATATTATTACGAAAATGTAGTTGTTCAATTAAGCTCTGTTCCATGTAAGTTCTGTTATTTTGTTTTTACAAATCACCAATGCTTTGAGCATGTTTTTTTCCCTCCGCTCACATTCATGTCTAACACTATGTAAACACGTGACCAATGACCTCATGAATTATTTCAATATTAATTAACGAAGCATCGTAATAATAGTGTAGTCTGCTTTGATCTTTTCCTTTTGAGAAGATTTGATGAGGATGTGTTGAATATCCACGCTTCTAGTATAAACATATTTTTTATAATCATTTATTGGTCAAATCAGTCTGTAGTTAAGACAGTGCAGTTGGGCTTCACGCTATGTGTTGGCGAGTGAAAAATAACAAACACAGTCCGTCAATCACGACTGCAAATAATTTCAATTAAATATTGGTAGCGCTATTTTTAACCGGTAATAACAGATAGTAATAGCTAATTACTGCATTGTAATTTGTGTTAACTGTGGTGTTGAGAAGTGTCAATTATTTTCACTGGAGCATGGTGATCCTACCTTGCCTATTGTCCGGGACCAGATGGCCTTAGTGGTTATGCCCACCGATTAACTTACCTGTAAAACAGATCTAATTATGTTACTAGATCTACATTATGAATTCACAATAACCAATCACGAAAATCCCAAGGATCCCAGGGGCGGTGTTGGCCAAGTGGTTAAGGCAAACGACATTCTGCTACCACTAGCCCTCCACCTCTGGGTCGGGAGTTCGGGACCTATGCGTGGCAGTCACTAGGTACTGGCCATAAGTTGGTGGTTATTCTCTGGGAACTTCAGCTTTCCTCCCCCAACAAAACCTGGCATGTCCTTAAATGACCATATCTGTTAATAGGACATAAAACACAAACAAACCAAACCTAAGGATCCCAAGCGGTTTGTCTTTCATTTTCAGAGCATGGATATCCCCCCCCCACAATTTTTTTTGGTGCACAATATATTCCAGTAGAAGCTTTTTTCTCTCTCACATTTTCAGCCTCAAAAAATGTACCTGTGCAAATTAAATGGGTTGTTAAGGTACTCCAAACAATAATGGTGTGTGGTGAACAATACAGTACACACATACACAATTTTATTAAATGTAGGCGACAGAATATGAGATATGCCCTCATGGAAATGAATGCATGGATGAGTTCAATTTTCTAGTCCTGTCCTGCAGTACAGGAAGGAGACTTCAACATTTAGTACCTTTCTGCCTGGGTGGATCCTTAGGACTTTCAAAGCGGAAGGGACAACCATCCTCTTTTGTTTGTCATAGGGGGCAGGAACCCCCTCAAACACCTTCAGTCTGCTTAGGGCTTCCTTTCCTCTTGCAAGTTTGTGTGGCAACATACCTACAAGTGTTATTTCACCAAATTTCAAAGCTCAAGTCTATTTACAATAATAACATTAGTTGTATCAGACAAAACTTCAGATTTAATACTGATTTCATAAAGGAATCAAGGTAGGTAAGGTTTCATCATCATTATTTTGTCTGATTTAAAATTGTATAATAATTGCTATTCATAATAGTTCAAAATTTAAAACACAACTTTTTTGCATCAATGTTCTTAAACTTGTCAATTCATTATTTTCCTAAGACAGTTAATATTTAAGCCCTTATCTTTAAACTTTGAATGTCTGGTGAATAATCCATGACTTCAAACATGGTGTAATCCATTGTTTTTTCCTATGTTAATTGTAATGGTTAAGAACAAGCAACTGTGATCATATATGTTCTTGCTAGGCTTTTAATTAAAATCTGTATGCAATATAATAGTACACTGGAAGTAGAAGTAACATTTACTCTATTTAAAAGGGGGTGCTTTGTTTTTGAGCAGACATGATCCTGGCTATTCACAAAATTCATTGAACAGATACTTTGTAGTCTACTAGTTCTTTTGTCAATGTTTCAATTTCAAACAGATACTAATTGATTGTCAATGGACAAATATCAGAGAAGATAATTGATTTCATATTTGAATCAATGTAGGTAAGGATGTGTCATCATATATTTGCCCATGATCATCTATCTATATACATTTTCATAACAATATTTCCTTCAATACCTTTCACTGCCTTGTAGAACATTTTACTTGGTGCCCTGAAATGGTAAGGTCCTCTCGTTGGCTTGACATTACACCTCAGCTTCAGGTACTTCAATACCTTCACTGAAATATAAAATGTTATATAAGTGGCAAATGCTAAATTCAGAGACAAACTACCTGTACATTTCAAATAATAACCTCTTAAATTTTTATTTATATAAGATGTGCACATTCAGACAAAGTTTGTCGTCAATGTTTTTCAGACAATGTAGGTAAGTATTGGTCATCATTTGTGCCACCCTTTTCCAATCCCTTTCCCATAGTAACAATATATAAATGTGCAACTGAAGACCAACAAGGAAAATAATATTACATTGTTCAAGTTTGCTGTGAATTTGACCACTAACCACTATATTGTTGTTCTATTTCTAACTGTCCCATCCCATTGTCAATCTTTCATCCATTTTCTGACATCAATATTGATATTGAAAGATTTTTAACAAATTAAAACTACGATAGAAATCAATATTAATAACAGAAGCTTTCAAAAAAACAAAAATAAAACAAAAACTATCTTAAATGTCTGGTTTGGGGACCAGTCTGCACTACTGTTTGGAAACATGGAATTCTCTTGACACTGGTATTGCCAAGTTTTGAGGTGCCGACAACAAAATTCTACTATGACATCTGACATAACATATACCTCACACATACATCATTAAATGATTTATTTATTTATCCGAAATTGCCCTTATTATCATCAACAGCTGCTACATTCTGTCAATAGAGTCTTGTGTTTTCAATCATTCAAATTTCCCACCTGAGCGACACAATTTTGTAGGTTACGCAAATTACACAGGAGTGACTATCAAAAAATTGAACTGTTATGGAACAAACAATGGATAAGATTATGCTTATATGGAGATCAAGACTTCCAAACCCCCTCTACCTTGTTGATAAGTCACTCTGGTGTAGTTTGCATAACCTACAAAACAGCACTGTTCAGGAGGGAATTTTTTTTCAATCATTCACAATTTTTGAAGCACAATCAGAATCAATGTTAACTTCATTTACATCAGACAATGTAGGTAAGTTTTGGTCATCATATTTGTGCTTTAATTAACTTTTAATTAATAATAATTTTGATATTGCCTTCTAGATGTAAATCATGGCAATACAGCTGTCGCTGGGCCTCAATTATCACAATTGCCCTGCATAAACCAAGGTTTTCCTTTTGAAAACTATGTTAAATCAAGTTTACTTTTTACTACTATCAGAATACTTTTTATTTCCTAACTGTTAGCATACAGTTAGGACTAAGAGCACTCAAAAAACAAAATCACAAGGGCTTTCTTCCCTTACTTTATCCAAAATAAATATGCAACATATTTTTCAAATTTTTACTTACGCTTGTTCCTGTAGAAGTTTCCAGAGATGTTGATACCTTCACACCTCAAAACAACAACTCTTTGTCCTGTAAAGAAAAGCAATGTTACATAAGTTTTACAGAAATTTAAAAGTCTTTTCAGCAAAATGGCCCCCCCTTCCAAGGGCAGGCTCAGGAAGTGGTGTGGCCTGCTATAGCTATGTGTGGGACAATATTTACACAGACATGTATTCCGTTTGTTTCGCAAAGCAAAAAGCTACATTGGATTTCACAATTAAGTATCTGAACAAGACTGTTTTGACCAAGTTTGAACTAGAACTGTAAGCTTAAGGCTAACTAATACCCCTGCTCTTATATAAACCAGAAATGTAAGCTTAAGGTTTACTAAGGCAAAGCAATAAAGTCTCTAACCAGTAACAAGTATTTTGCACAAAGGAGAATAACTCCACCAAAAAGGGTTGAAATCCCTAATTAAAATACCGGTGCATAACCACATAAGATACAGATCATTCATGCAAAGTTTCAATGAAATCCACCTGTTAGTTAAGGAGGAGTTGCACAGACGAGTATTTCACACAAATCAGATGTTATGGCGGCTATCTTCAATTATCTGATCTTGACAATATGCCCCGATATTCACCTTGTGAAAGTCATCCCCGTTCTTAAAACTGAAACGTTAATGAAACTTTTTTCCCCCCAATCTGTCTGCAATACATGTATACATACATACAAATGCTCTTAATTTACTATGTTCAAAGTGTTTTACTATAGGCTCTCTTTTTTTACAGCAATTTTAGGTATTCTTTTGGTTTCATTGCATTGTATAGATTAGCAGAATGCTACAACACTCTGTAAATCAAATACTGAATTGAACAAAGGACAATAACTTATGTTTTGTTACAAAAATTGACGAATCAAAATTCTTTTAGGGGAGACACAACTTCATATCATGATTATAATATATACTAAGTTTCAAAGAGATCCGTTGAAAAATGTAGATCTCCGGACAAAAATCAAATACTGAAATAAACAAAGGGCAATATTTTTTGCAACAAGTGCAATCAATTATGGTCAAGCTCACCAGCAGCTGCCATTGCAAATTGATTTGTTTCACTTACTTAGTTTGTTTTAGTGAGTTTTGATGCAAAGTAAGTTAAGTAAAAAAACATGGTAATATTTGAAAAAAAAACCCCAGAATATTTCCACATTATTTTGTGGTAATTTCACTCCTAGACCTCTAATGAATGTATGTACCAAATTGGAAGGGTGTAGGGTGTATACTTATGGACTTGTGTTTTGAAAAAACTTACCCCCAAAACTTTTAAGTTTTGGGGAGGGACGCCGACGCTATTGCCAGGGCGACAGCATTAGCTCATGGTTACTTGTAACCGGTTAGCTAAAAATTGTCAAATTAAAATTCTTTTCATTGAAACACAAGATATCTTGATTATTTAGCCTACTAAGTTTCAAAGAAATCCGTCAAAAAATGTAGGAGATCTCCGGACAAAATATTAAATACTGAAATAAAAACAAAGAGGAATAACTTTTACAAAAATTGTTGAAATCAAAATTCTTTTTAGGGAGACAATTCATATCATGATTATAATGTATACAAAGTTTTAAAGAAATCGGTCTAAAAATGTAGTAGATTGCCGGACAAAGGAAAGTTTACGCCGGCCGGACAACCCCATACCATAATACTCCTGTCAAATTTGACGGGCATATAAAAAGGAATCCTCAGTATTCATGGTTAACTTCACATTTATGTCAGAAGTTCAGACATTTAGGAATAATGTACATCATTGGATTCATAATAAACTCTAGTGTTCATTATACAATCAATTTCTGTTTTCAAAACGGAATATTACCATCAGATACAAATAAACAACATGTAGCAGAAAGTAGAAGTGATAGCCTGAAAGGCACGAATTCACTACTGGGATCATGATAATATCATGTTCTTATTCACTCTGTAGACTATCCACTTAAATTAGTCACATTCACCAGCAAGGACATAAAGGAACAAAATTTTACTTGTAGAACAAAATTATAACCAAAATATCTCTCTACTAAGCAGAAGCAACAGAGGACGATTCATTTTGTATTTTGAATTCATTCAAAATGTAAATTTGAACAATAACTTGAAAAAGGGCAAGACAATGAAGCTTTGATGTTAATTCACACCTTATTTTTCTTTTAATTGTGACCTTTACTGGTTATGCAAGATTTTGGAATCCAAATTATATAGTGTTGCTGATGTAGGATGTCTACCAATTATCATACTGTTTGACTTTAACTAGCACTCAATGAGGTAACATTTTAATTTCTGAGTTCTCAGATCTTTTTAACATCAATAATCAGACAATGTAGGTAATACACATCATTGAACTCGGATAAGTATAAACAAGAGGCCCATGGGCCTAAACGGTCATCTCAACTTTCATTGAAATATTCTAAGAATTTGTTTTCCATTATGGTAGTTTTGGTCAGCAGTGGGTAACTATTTGTCGGTAAAGCTATCAGAAAGCATTTAAACCTAAATCTGAATAGATTTCTCCTTTTTCTCCCTGTCCCACTGTCAACGGTGGTTAAACCTGTCTCATTTATGTAAGAAATGATTGTTTCTAAATGACCATATTGGGTTTCAGACTGACCATGAAGATAACAAAACTTGGTCAGGACCATCTCAGCTCAATCCCACTAGTGGAATTTGAGAAGAAGTTCCTTTGGTCAGGTGGCCTAAAAAGGATTTGTTCATTTTCTAACATGTACAGAGATCAATATTGCATAAGCAAGAAATTTAAGTACTGAAATGATGCAATTACTGATCAATGTTGGCTATTGGTGCTGCAATTATAGCTTTGCGAGACTCGCTTTAACTTATCTATTTTTGCATTGACAGTGTTAAATACCGAGTAACAGGTAGTATTCTAAAAGTGTGACTATTACTGTCATCACAGTACATTTTAAAATGGAATCCTCAGTAGCAAAACTTAACTTCACACTTGATTCAGAAGTTCAGACATTTAGAAATATTTACATCATTGGATTCATAAGAAACAATTTGGTCTCACAATATTCATAAATTGACATATATATGTAACCATGTGGCATATTACGTAGATAATTTACGGTAGCTGGCAGGTCTACCCTACCCCAGTAATGAGGTGAGCACTTGTCCGGCGTCACCCGACTGCTGTTAACTGTGCGAGTGCATTGTGTGTAAGGTGTGAGCGTATGTTATTTATCCACCTATCACACATACCTTTAACTACACTTCACTTTTTTTCTGTCCAGGTTCACATATATACCTATCGCTTACTCGTCATTACCCTGAGACCTCGAGTCCCTGGCAAGTGATGTAGATATGTAATATCTATTTATTCGTGTCAATTGATATTCATAATTAAAGAGATATATGTATTTTAAGTATTTTAGTATCAAATGTATTAAATTATATTGTAGGTTTCTAACTTCCTACAATCCATGCTCATTAATAAAAAACCTGATCAGAAGTATGTCTCTTGTCTTTGAAAACAGCATGGTCTTCATATATAATAATTTTTCTGTAATCAAACATTGAAAAGAGTACCTTGTAAAATGGTCTTTGCAACGAGGGCTGCCAGTCGGCCCAATAAATGGCCCCTGGCATCAATGACAATGGGCTGAAATAGGAAGAGACAATTAAATACAAACATGTTCGTCTTCGAATTTCAAAGGTTTGAATGTGCATAACAATACAACTAATTCTTTAAGCAATTACTGAACAATATTTTGAAATTTGAAGGGGTATACTACTAAATGATCAAGCGATAAATGTGAATAACAAAATCTGGGCGCGATTGTAAATGCTGGAGAAAATGGTGAGAAATAAATTAATCGACTCATTGGAATGAATATTTCCCCACGCCGACATACACGTAAACGAACAAATCATAAAAAACATGTAGAAAATTGACCGACTCTCGGAATACTTGACCAGTTCCCATCGTTTTTACGCTAATGATTTTCGATTGACAAATGGATAATGTATCAGTCTTTAGGGATACTCAACCTCACTTCAAAACCATCAAATAGCAATATATACATATTTCAAAACTTCAATTGCTTATTGGTCCCCGGGTAAAGTAAAATGACAAAATAAACCCGTTACATTGGCGGTTCGTCGAGACACGAGGCAACTTGGCCACTATTCGAGTAAATCCAGACGTAACCATCATAAAGTTTTCCCATTTTTTATATTTGTTTATTGAAAAAGTTTGCACGATAAGTATTTTGTTACTTATTCTTCCATTTCTTTGCCTAACACGGCACAATTTACTAAAATGGGACCACATAGTTTTATAGGCACCTTGTTCTGTAAACCCATGGTGGAAAAAGGAAGTACATGAGGGGTCTCCACGTGGGTTTACAGGGAGGACAGGAAGTGATATACTAAAATTAATTTTATGGAAACAGAGGCGTATTTCAAATCCGGGTAGTGGATATATTGCACTGTCAATAGTTTTCATCTCATTGTTCATTGATATTGTTTTATACATATAACATTTTATCAATTATCTTCCATTGAACAGATAACTATAGAGTTAGTGAGGATGTATTATACATTCGCTGTTATTATATATGATAATACGTTGGCATCGTCTGCACGATGAAAATAATAATCAGATACGTACGACGATACACTGTTGTAGTGATGTTAAGTGTTATGGCACAGGGAAACAAAATTTACTTTCTCTTTTTTGATAATTAATTTTGGGTGTATAAATCGGTATGGTAAACAATATTTCGTTAATTACAAATGCCAAACAAAGCGAAGACATTTATTTTATTGTGATCGGAAAAGAAAACGGCAGATCTCCATAGCAACCAAAACAATAATGATTATTTATTTTTCAAAATATGCTTCTCGTATTGAAAATGCTGTTATAATTCTCCCTCGCCGAAGCAGAGAGATTTATATATACGTCTCTGACCGAAGAACGCAATAATAATAGAGTTTAACGTGACGGTACCCAAATCGGGACACCTTTTAGTGAAATAATGATGTATTTCATACCATAGAACCGATCCCTGTAATTTTGTTCACTTTTCCCAAATAGATATCATTATCATTTCATTTTGATAACAATTTGATATTTCTGGCACGTAGTTCTATAAATAAAACCGGAAATATTGTCATGGAAATGTAATCGAAAAACTGGTGTAGCTGTACCCAAATCCGGGACACCCCTACACATTTTGGGTAAGTATGGTAAGCCAAGTTGTCATTTATTCATGGCGCAACGTTGATCCAGTAATTAACCAAATTATATAGGATATCTTATATACTTTATGAGATATCTTATATACTTTATGGGATATCTTATATACTTTATGAGATATCTTATATACTTTATGAGATATCTTATATACTTTATAAGATATCTTATATAATTTTCTATATAAGATATCTTATATAATTTTCTTTATAAGATATCTTATATAATATATAAGATATCTTATATAATTTGGTGAAGTACTGGATCAACATTGCTCCATGAATAAATGGCAACTTGGCTTGCCATAGTTAAGGTTAGTTTCTATATGACATGGTAACCAACAATAAGTAAACAGAGGAAGGTAACTATAAGTGAATAATACAACAAATGGAAATAATCAGATTTGAGGAAGTGGTATAACAGCTGAGAGTAACGGTGAAAGGTAGCGGACTAATAACAGATGAAGGTAATTAACAGAGGCAGGTAGCGGACTAAGGTAACAGATGAGAGTAAATAACAGAGGCAGGTAGCGGACTAAGGTAACAGATGAGAGTAATTAACAGAGGCAGGTAGCGGACTAAGGTAACAGATGAGAGTAATTGACAGAGAAAGGAAGCGGACTTAGGTAACAGATGCGAGTAATTAACAGAGAAAGGTAGCAGACTAAGGTTACAGATGAGAGTAATTAACAGAGGAAGGTAGCAGACTAAGGTAACAGATGAGAGTAAT
The DNA here is from genome assembly GCA_032360845.1 of Crassadoma gigantea. Classification (NCBI taxonomy): domain Eukaryota; kingdom Metazoa; phylum Mollusca; class Bivalvia; order Pectinida; family Pectinidae; genus Crassadoma; species Crassadoma gigantea. Next base: position 388 of record JAULCA010436143.1, on the reverse strand, counting down.
TAACAAAGAAAGGAAGCGGACTAAGGTAACAGATCAGAGTAATTAACAGAGAAAGATAGCGGACTAAGGTAACAGATGAGAGTAATTAACAGAGGCAGGTAGCGGACTAAGGTAACAGATGAGAGTAATTTACAGAGAAAGATAGCGGACTAAGGTTACAGATGAGAGTAATTAACAGAGGCAGGTAGCGGACTAAGGTAACAGATGAGAGTAATTAACAGAGAAAGATAGCGGACTAAGGTAACAGATGAGAGTAATTAACAGAGAAAGGTAGCGGACTAAGGTAACAGATGAGAGTAATCAACAGAGAAAGGTAGCGGACTAAGGTAACAGATGAGAGTAATTAACAGAGAAAGGTAGCGGACTAAGGTAACAGATGAGAGTAATT
>JAULCA010436132.1:0-11021 GCA_032360845.1 Crassadoma gigantea | reverse complement strand
ATTAAGGGGTGTAAACTAGACACAGAACGTACAGAATCATACACACATGTATACGCGTCTATATATAATATACGTACAGTGTACGTACTCTACTAGCGAAATAAATATTCAAGTTTATCTACAATGGCAGCACAACGGACTAAAGAAAAAAATATATCTATAAGTTTACTTTATTTGTTGTAAACATATGCTCACTTTACACCACGGTGAAAGTGCAAACGAACCACGTATCAGAGGTCACGCACGTTTGGTTACTTATTCCATTCCCATCAACAGTTGTACACGTGTCTGGAAATGTCAAATTGGACACATGAGTTGACCCGGTGCGTGTCACATGGAAATAAAATATTACAATTACTTTACTACTATGTAAAATTTGGATGACAAAAAATGACCATTATAGTAACCAGCAATAGTCAGGTTTTATCAGAAGCAAGCGAACCGGAAGTCAATTCAAGATCTGTTATGACACATGATCAACACAGGTAAGATCCAATATAAACGATCATTAAGAGTCTTATAGCTCTTCAACAAAGTCAAAGTATCTACATGAAAACATAGGAATGTAAACTATAGGCATTTATGTAGATAGTGCAGAATAATTTACATGTGTGCACGTGCCTATACAATTAACTACACTATATCCAGCGGGCTATATCTACAATGGAAACGCAACGATCAGAGAATACTTTTGCGAGGTCGACAAAGGGGTCACACATGCGCATGGGCCCGTAAACGCATATATACTAGCGAAAACACGTGCCAGGTCACGCCGGTTTGTTTACGATTTTGGCAAATACAATAGGTGTATATGTGTCTGAAAAAACAAATTAGACACAGAAGCTGATCTTGAGAATGTAACACAGGACAAGGACATAAAATATTATAATTAATTTATTGCGACATAAAATTTTGATGACAGAAGATGACCAGTATAGTCACCACCAAAGACTGACATTATTACAACAGGTGTACAAGTGTCTGAAAGACAGTCAAAATGGACACAGGAGTTGACCCGGTGACTGTAACACGGGGCATGGACATAGATTATTATAAATAAATTTGTTACCAAATAAAATGTTGATGTCAGAATGTAACCATTTTAGTCACAAACTCTGAAGTTACTTTTAACTTGACCAAGGTACGATAGGTCTACATAAGGTAAGTATACTACATGTATCATATGGAAAGAATAGTTTCACTTGATAATTACATGTATGAAATCAGAATAGCATAAAAGGATACATATGTAAACAGACACTGGATTATTTACGATAATCATAAAACGGATTTGTTGTACTTCAAATGTAATGTATACACAAATATACATGAATATACAGTCAGACAATAAGGTTCAATATTTTGGATTAGTATCATATTTATAGTCTGGTAGGATAACGGTGAGGTCTTTGATTGATGTAACCATTGACTTTCTAGCTTCTTCTGACTTTTTCACATAAATACGACCATCGCGAGTCCAAAAAGAATGGATTTTTTTCTCATACCTTAGCTTGTTCAGTTCTTTCACCACGTATTGTCTCCTCCTTGTCAGTGACTCAACAATAACTATCTTGTCCTTGTTTCCCTCCAGTTTCTTTTTGTTAATGAAAATTTCCTCGCGGTCAATGTATTTAAAAAACGGATGATTAAGGACACTTTCACTTCAGTAATCGGCCCTAAGATGTAACATCTCGAGATAGATCTAGGTTGCACTTCAGCTTTAGATGGGTTTCACATATGCCAAGAACAGCCTGCAGAGGATCGAACGATTTCACATCCTGACCATGAGGTACTGGGACGTTCAAAAATTTCAATCATGTTCTTCTTGAATACTGTTAATGTTCATCAAGAATATTGACATGGTCATTTTGAGATCTCTGAAGTGATTCAATCTTTTCATAGAGAGCTTTGATTTCGGCCTCTTGTAGATTGATTTTGGAGCCCATTGAAGATAGTTGAGCATCTATGGTTGAACTAACTGTATTGTTCACACACGTTTAAATAACAGTGTTAACGTGTTCATTGCTCACTAGGTCAGATATCACTTTATCAACCACGGGTTTGAATTCTGACGACAACGTTTGCGTGATAATCGACGCTTGCTGACTGGTTCTATTAGGGCCTGTATGAGCGTGTTAAAAAACTCTGGGTCAAAGGTGTTCATGATAATATTTGCAGCGCCGGGGGTGACTCTACACCAGAAGGAACCGGAAGGTTAGAATCGATATCATTGGCAAGTTTTTTGGACACAGATTCGACAGAAATATCAGGAGATAAATCAAAAGTCTGCCGTTTTTGCCCTGAGTTGACAAAGTTACATGTAACTGAAGACGAAAATGCACGTGCCTGGTCAGGTGTTATAAACTGCTCGCTTACTTGTAGAAAGGATATCGGTGCGTGCACCTGCGCGGGATCCTCGTTATGATTCATTGTCCGGAATGAAAACAAAAAGCCTCAGAAAACACACTTTTCCAACATAATAACTGAAAAATATTCAGAATTATCACAATTCTGCTACACTGGTTCCATTATGTTGAAAGAATGGAAGAGATAATGCTCCGGATATGGCAGAAAATGCTGATTTTAACATCCCGATCAAATTCACCTGTGCTCGCTTACAACATCACTTGACCTGTTTCTTTGCGGCACCTTTTTCTGTGCGTCATCTGTTTCTGCGCAGAACCTGTTTCTGTGCGGCACCTATTTCTGTCCGGTACCTGTTTCTGTGCGGCACCTATTTCTGTGCGTTATCTGTTTCTGCGCGGCACCCTTTTCTGTGCGGTACCTATTTCTGTGCGGTAACTATTTTTGTGCGTTATCTGTTTTTGCGCGGTACCTATTTATGTGCGGCACCTATTCGAGTGCGGTAACTATTTCTGTGCGGTATCTGTTTCTGCGCGGTACCTGTTTGTGTGCGGCACCTATTTCTGTGCGTTATCTGTTTCTGCGCGGTACCTATTAATGTGCGGTAACTATTGCTGTGCGTAATCTGTTTCTGTGCAGCACCTATTGCTGTCGGTACCTATTTCTGTACGGCAAATATTTCTGTGCGGTAAATGTTTCTGTGCGGTACCTATTTCTGCGCGGTACATGTTTCTGTGCGTCACCTATTTTTGTGCTGTACCTATTACTGTGCGGTACCTGTTTCTGCGCGGTACCTGTTTCTGTGCGGCACCTATTTCTGTGCGGTACCTATTTCTGTGCGTTATCTGTTTTTGCGCGGTACCTGTTTCTGCGGGGTACCTGTTTCTGTGCTGCACCTATTTCTGTGCGGCAGCTATTTCTGTCCGGTATCTGTTTCTGCGTGGTACCTATTTTTGTGCGGTACCTATTTCTGTGCGATACCTATTTCAATGCAGTACCTACAGACCCTAGACCGTTTTTTCACCAAAAGTGCGCTGCGTTTGCGTTCCGTTTGCGTTGCGTTTCCGTTTCGTTCGCGTTGAGTTTCCGATGCGTTTCCGTTGCGTTTCCGTTGCGTTTCCGTTGCGTTTGCGTTGACCGTTGACGATACGTTTTTATTTAAGCGTTGAAAGTGCGTTGAAAGTGCGTTTTACTTGTTATATGTAAGAAAACGGTCGATTGGTATGTACGAATATTTTAGAATATGTGAGTGCCGACTGTTGTATATCACAGAAAATAATGTAATATGCATAATAAAATTTACCAATTAAAAACAAATTGAATATACAAATAAATCAGATAAATACTAAAATAATCGATCGAGAGTTTAGCAATGACTTATATTTATATTCGAATATTTAGGTAGTGTCGTGTGCTGATTGATGCACGCAAGTCTATACGTGTACTCGTACTTTAATTGGTCAGTTAACTTATAAGTAGTAAATAATTTAGAAATAAGTTATAAGTGTATTCTAGAAATTGAATTTCCATACTTAAATCATTCTGTTCATTTGAAAATGTGAATTAAATTCAGCTAAATCTACAAGTACTTCCATCACTGCACACATAGTATGGTTTCGTAATTCCACCAGGGTAGCCTGAATTGAAGAGTGACGTATTATTAGTGCGTTTAAACTGCAAGTTTCATTTTATAAAATATTTGTAATTTTATCTCTACGAATGTAATATTTTTTTCTTACTTTTATTGTCTATATTGTGGGTTTTGTTTACATCCAGATCGACGGAAGTCCTACGCTCGACTCGCAATATATTCGGGGGGTGCTTCCTGTGAGGTTCCAGTGGTACAAGGCCCCTGCAAACATTGAAAATAAATTAACTTTGATTACGCCGTTGAAAATCATTGAGTCCTTCCAAATTTACTAGTCGTGTATTCGGTATTTCTACAAGATGAATTAAGATGGCATATTATTAATAATTTTCAATATATAATCAAATTGTGATATGTGATATTCGTTTCGACTTCCGGTGGTAAGTTGGATACACGTACTGTATTGCTCTCCTACAGATCATGTAATTTCCTACTTTTTGATATATGCCATCTTGATAGATGTGTTTTATGTGTTCATATATATGCAAAGTGACCAGCCAACCGTGAAATCACCAAGACATACCTGTATGTATCGTACCTGAGCTCAACATTTTCACCTTTGTTCTATTTAAAGACTTCACACAAATAACGTGAACGGGTAAAGCGGCGCACTTGACTGAACTTTGTAGTTATACACGTATGTTTATATACATGCGGTACACCTGTTTGTTTTTATACATGCACATGTATGGAAGGTACAAGGACTTTCCCAGACAGTAACAAAAGAGTACGTTCGTTGAGTTCTTCATCAACTCCATCTCCTATAACGAGATCTGCCAAAAAAATTATACCGCATTTTGGCTCTTTATATAGTATTAACGATTTTGAACAGAAAACTTCTACTCCAATGGCTGACGCTAATACAAGTCATTCCAGCCCTCACCACTCCCAGACCGCCCAACACCCTGTGGTCCCACATCAGCTCCTGTCCAAGGTTGTATCCACAGATAGTGCCAATGTTTCCAAACCCCAATTTCCAGCAGCCTGTCCTTGGATACGGACACACGGGTGTCTCTGATAACGATGTCCAACGCATTGCTAGTGCCGTGCGGAATCTTTTATTAGATGATACCGGTACCATTGTGGACCAGCATATTTCGCCCCTTCTAAATCGTGTTGCAACCCTAGGGGCTGAAAATACCAAGTTACGACTAAAACTCGATGATCTCGAACAGTATGGCCTGAGATCCTTTGTACGATTCTCGGGTTTTCCTGAAAGTTAGAATGAAAATACTACCAGCACGGCCCTTGAAGCTGTTACATCCTGTGGTATTGATCTGGCCGCGGACGATATTGAAAGATCACATAGAGTTGGCAAACCAGGTAAAGGTAGGCCACGTCAAATTATTAGGACACTGATGTCTGTTGACACAAAATATAAACTTTTAAAGTCAAGCCGCGAATTCCGCAACAATCCTACCAACAAAAATGTATCCGTCAATGAAGATTTAACAAAATATCGCGATGAACTGGCCTACCTTGCGAGGAAACTTGTTAAAACAGATTCCTAATTCAAACTTGGACAACAAACGGAAAAGTTTTGGTCAAAGACAAGTCGTCCAAAGTGTACCAAATAAGAATCGGGTACGACATGGTGCCCTTTGGTCATGTAATGGACATTCCAAATGACCATCCTCAGTGAACCTTAACCCTTATTTATCGGTTATCACATCGGTGGTATGAATGGTAATGGGGGCATTCTTGGACTGTCACCCCCTCTTTCATTGCCACCAGTTGCTTTGACATCTTTAACACTTTTTTAGTTGATCTAACAATATATTATCTATTTGATCTAACAACAAATGATTCATTTTGTTCCAAAATGTTTTATCTATCTTATTCCAATAATTAATTATATTTATTTGATCCCACTATGATCTCTGATCTTTTGATTCATTAATGTATGATATATATGATCGAAATATTTAGGATCAATTTGACCTAACGGTGTTTGATCTAATTTCATCTAACAAAGAACGATCTATATGATCCGTCAATTTATTACCTATATCTGTCTACCAATGCATGACTTTTGGTCAATTACTGCATAATACAATTGATTAATCCAGGTATAATCCGCTTGATCAACAATGTATGATTACTTATCATATTATTTTATGAGCTGTTTGATCCAATAATGTAAAAATTATATGATGTTTATAATAACATATGGTAATTATGACACAACGGTATATAATTTGTTTCCATATGATCTGTTTTGCTTCATCAACTTTTCTTTTTTTTTCTATTTTTACCAACCTTGCCAGACACATCTGGTCAAACAATTCATGGTATGATTAATCTTCCTTTGTATGATCTCCTCGATCCATCAATACATACATGTAACCTGTTTTGATCGCCAATGTATGATCTATCTATCTCAAGTATTGCATACTATTCTGTATGATCCACTTGATCTTGATTCAACAATGTACTATTTATCATATACTTTATAAGGCACTTGATCTAATAACATATAAATTAGTCCATCGACGATCTATTGATCTAGATATGATCGTGCGGATCCCTAAATGAGTGATCTGATATCCAATACTATATTATGCTTCTGATCAATTAACCAATCATCTGACTCATCAATAGTATCTAAATTGCATTTAAGATTTAATTTTCCCTCTTACTTTTATTAAGGTATTTTTGTCAACCTGTATTTGTTCACAGTCTTCTTTTTTCCCCTGTCTCCTTCACAAGTGAAATAAATGCACCAGAACGACAACTCTTAATTCCCTAATATCGTTTATTGACCAAATCCTCTGAAAGTTTCGGGCAAATCTATACACTCTGAGATTACCACTACCGTACAGTAATGATACATTATTTTGTTACTTGTGTATTGTTGCACATGTATGCTGCTACCTGGCGCTACGAGCGCTCGAGCACGCACATTAAATTTATCGAACCTATCTTTTGATTTGTCATGCGGTCAACGTCTACATTTGGTATAATACTGTTCTGAAAAGGAGATTTCTGCGTATGGTACGTTAGGTTTATCTCTCCAAACCTTTGATATTAGCGTATATACAACTCTTTGCAACAGCTATGAAATTGTATAAATATAAAGATCTCGTTGTATAAACGTTCTGATCAAATGATTTAAGAATAATATATTTGAAATGTACCTGAAATACTTATAAAAAAACAAGTTCTTCTTGGGTGTTATGATAAATAACAGAGTATAAAGTGTACATAAGTAAATTCAAATATGGATTATTTTTCTCGTTGTGAATATGTTGCGGTATACGAATTATGTCTGATTCGTATATTATGTATATGAATATGTTTAGGAATGTGTATATGAATGTATATGAATGTGTATATGAATGTTTATATGAATATGTTTAGGAATGTGTAGTCCATGAAATGTGTACAAATATGTATTTATAGTTATTTACAATCTTTTGTATTTACGTATCCATATTTAGCTGTCATGTATGTCCATATCCATGCTTAATGGCGTGTATAATCCCTTTAATACCCATTAATTATTTAATATATTTATTCTGATAATCTGTTATTTGGCATTTTGCATTATTTGCTACGAATACCACTTATCTCTTACTCTCCTGAACCAAGTACTATCTTAATACATGCATAATACGCTTTACCAATACAAATACATGTATTGGTAAGATATATATGAAATAGTAATGTTATGGATAACTTAACGATCAATTCCTGTCGTTCTATAAAAGCTCATTAACGATATATGGTTTGCTCTGATTCCATAAACATTGTAACGTCCCTGATGTTTGCTTTCCTATCCACCTTACTTATATTTTTTCTGTTCCTCTTTTTCTCTTTCCAATCCTTCACTATGTTGCTTACTATGCCATGGACTTTATCTCATGCTGATTCACAAGTTCCTGCTCATCATCCTTCATACATCATCTTCCTTGGCATAACATAATGCCTGTCAGTCTATATCTCTACCGTGCTCGAACTGGTACCTTTAACAGCTGTATCAAGTCCTCAAACTTTGTAATCTATTTGACCGTCCTTCATTTACTGTGCATTGGATTATTATTATTGTTTATATATATATATATTTATCCTATGCCGGGCTTTTAATCCATTCTCTTCGTAATTTCTGTCTTTGTAAGTTTTCGTATAGCATTGTTTTTTTTCATTAGACATTATATGTGTTATTTCTTTATATTTCACTCTGATCCAGTGTCAGTTAACATTGTCTGGTGACATTGAAACAAACCCAGGTCCTTCGTCTCTCAGTTCGTTAAATTCATCACTGTTTTCAAATATAAGTGACCAGTTTGATTTTGACGGTAACTATTCATTTGTCTATCTTAATGTTTAAAGTCGCAAACAAAAAGTCGATATACTATATACCGAACTTAACAAATATACTATATTATCCTTTACCGAGACTTGGCTAGATGAGACTGATTTTTCTCCGGAACTTAACTTGCCTGGTTATTCTGACCCGTTCTCTTACTGTAGGCCCGACAGTGTTGGTGGTGGTATATCTGTATACATAAAAGATAACATATCTGCTAAAAGAAGCCAAGACCTAGAGTTACCGACCATAGAATGTGTATGGTTTGAAATAGTTCTTGGCACAGAGAAATGTTTATATGGCACTTTTTATAGACCTCCAAATTATCCCGTTATCACTTGGTCCCATATCTTTTAATCTACCGAACAAGCTTTTAACACAGGTATATCTAATATTGTACTAACAGGTGATTTCAATGCAAACTTACTAGTTGAAAATCAGTCTTCTCACTTACGTGATATGATTATTGTTTTCAATTTATCACAAATTGTAGAATCCCCAACATTTTATAATGAATCTTCGAGTTCACTGTTAGATATTGTTTGCGCAAGCGATAGTAATATAATCAGTAAATGTATTGTCGGAGAGAGCTTTCTCGATCAACCAGTTAGATATCACGTCCTACTTACTGTTCCCTTAACATCACTAAGCCGGTACAGCACAGTTTCAAGCGTAATGTTTGGCTCTTTGATTGTTGGAATTATGACTTATTCAGAGAAAAATTGAATTATATTAACTTGAACTCACTGATTGAAGTTGAAGATATAAATGATTCGGTTAAAAGCTTTACAGACACGTTGCTTCATATTGCTAAAACTTGTATCCCAAACCACATTATAGCTGTTAGATCTAACGAACCTCCTTGGATGTCAAATGAAATAAAACGATTAATTCGAAAACGTAATCGTGCACATAAAAGAGCCGAACGTTCGCTTACTGATGCTCACTGGACAAAATTTCGCCAAACTCGTAACAAATGTATCAATACTATCAAACAGGCTAAAGCTGCATATATTAACAATCTCTGTGGAACACTCCGGAAACCTTCTAATCTCGGTGTGAAGAAGTGGTAGAAAACTGTATATTCTTTATTACTTAATTGTAGAAAACCCACCATACCACCACTTCTTCACAACGACACTTTTGTTTCTGATGATTTCGAAAAAGCTTGTTTATTCACCGATTTTTTCTGTGCTCAGTCGAATATTGATGATCTAATTGCTGTCTTTCCAGTATCCATGATCACAATACATGGTTAGGCAAAAACTTTTGTCCTCTTTCCTGTCTCACAAGCCTCTACATGAAATCTTTTCTGCCATCTGTTATTTGTCTTTGGAATTCTCTGCCGGATGCAATCAAAAGTAACCCATCAATGACCAAACTAAAATCATTTAATTGCACCAAACCCACAAAGTTCCATCCTATTTTCTACACGGTAGTAGACTGGATCAGATTCACCATGCAAGATTGAGGATGGAGTGCAGTTCATTAACATTTTCTCTTTTCCGTAGAAATCTAGTTAACAGTCCACATTGCACTTGTAACGAAGAAGATGAGACTAACGAACATCTTTTATTACTTTGTCGACTTTTCTCCGATCTTCGCATTCGTTCTTTCAGTGCCCTGAATCATCATATTTCAACCGAAATACTGCTCTTCGGTGACAACAATCTAACTTACGATGAAAATACTTTGATCTTTACATGTGTCCAAAACTTCAATATCAGCTCCAAGAGATTCGAGTGATTTTCCTATGATTCTTATTTGTGTTTGATTTGCCCATTACACAGTTGTTATAGCATGGTGCATATTCAATTTAATTCTGAACCATGGGATAGGCAACCTTCCTCTTTTGTTCATTGTAATCTCATACATTCCTTCACTTCCTTTCCTCTCCTTTTCTGTACAACTTCATTTTCCCCAAAAACAAGTATCGACATCCACTTATTCATTCTCCCGCTTGATAACGTGTGAAATTAATGTGTCCAAAATCGGAGACGGATTAATAAAATGTGTTGTAAAACTTGTTTCCGAATCCGATTAAATTGTAATAGTTCTTTAAAGTGTGATGTACATGTATATATAATGAATAAAATAAAGTTTATATTAAATGATGATAAGTGTGTTTCTATAAGCTGAATTACGATGACATATTATTATTAATTTTCAATATGTAATCGAATGGTGATGTGTATTCAAATAAGTATTTAAAATATTGGAAAAGATTAATTGAGACCTTAATAATGGTTTAAGCATGAATGGTAATAACCGCCACAAATGAAAAAAATACCATCATATAATTAATATTGATGTTTAAAACAAATTGATTAATTCATCAATGAAATAAAAAAGATGAAACAAAATAAATAAACATAATAACTTAAATACATAAACTAAATAAATGCAAGAGGGTAGAGATGATGAAGGCAGTTTAGGTGATATAGGAAGGTATAGGTGGTATAGGAAGGTATAGGTGGTTTGGGAAGTATAGGTGATGTAGGAGGGTAAAGGTGGTTTAGAAAGTATAGATCATGCAGAAGGGTACATGTACATGTATATAAAGTAAATGTGATGTAGGAGGATACAGGTGGTATAGGACGTATAGGTGATGTAGGAGGGTATTTATTGAATATGACGTGAAGGTGATGTAGGGGTATATGTGGTATAGAAAGTAAAGGTGATGTAGGAGGTAGATGACGT
>JAULCA010436121.1:0-11022 GCA_032360845.1 Crassadoma gigantea | reverse complement strand
AATTCACAATTTTGGTTGGCCTTTGGCCATGAAAGGTGTCTGCCAAATTTCATTGAAATTGGTTCAGGGGTTTCTGAAAAGAAGTCGAAAATGTAAATTGTTTACGGACGCACGACGGACGACGACGGACGACGATGGACAAAAGGCGATTAGAATAATATAGGTCACATGAGACTTCGTCTCAGGTGACCTAAAAATATGGAACAAATCCTTTCATTCCTACAAGAAGAAGAAGGATTTTAAAGAATTTGCAATGTTGCCTCATTGGGCCCCACCCCTCAGGCCCCTGGGGACTAGACCCACAGTTTATACAAATTGGTTCTCTTTCACCCAGGGGATGTTTCAGGCCAAATATGGAACAAATCCTTTCATTCCTACAGAAGAAGAAGGATTTTAAAGAATTTGCAAGAAGAAGGATTTTAAAGAATTTGCTATGTTTCCCCATTGGGCCCCGCCCCTCAGGCCCCTGGGGGACCAGACCTACGGTTTATACAAAATTGGTTCCCCTTTACCCAAAGATGCTTCAGACTAAATATGGAGCAAATCCTTTCATTCCTACAGAAGGAAAAAAGTGAAAAAAAAAATAACAAAAAATAAAAAATACCCACATCCAATAATAAATCATTATTTAACACCATGTAACTGAAAATCATTTGATCTCAGACATGAAACAGGTAATTTCCTTCATCTCTATCATACAATAAGTCAAAGGTGACGAGAGAAAGACCTACCTTTATACTATGTACAAAACGTAGAAATCTATTCCAGTATGTGTATGGAACTATTGTGGCGTATTGATTTATCTGTTCTGGAGTTAAAGAGTCTGTAAATATTGTGTACAGTTAAAATTCTATCGTAAACCATCACCACATCCTGTTATATTTAGAGCTTGGATGTTAAATAAACATGAAATAGTCTCAAATGGAAATTTTAAATAACAGGATGGAAAATAAAGTTTTACTGGAACCTAAATTTTCACAGAAACTGTTTTTTATATACTTTATCTCTATGTTTATTTCATTTGATGGTAAAATCTGTGTTTTCTTTTGAATTACTAGTGCATTCAAACTCATAGCCAAGCCACACTGCACTTATAAAATCCTGTGTACTTAACAATTTGCCAGTGGCACAGAACAGCTGGGATATGTATTTTAAGATGTGCATTGATTAGGTTGCCTTAGCTGTGGGGAATTTCCCTTTAGTTCAGCAGTAGAGCATCGGGCTGGATAGATGAGGGTCACAGGTCCGAGCCTCAGTGATGGGCACTGACGGCACAATCTTTATCACTATTCCTCATACTACATGTACTACAAACTGGTACCATTGACCCTCACTGTTCAAGGTAGGAGAATCCTTGGCAGTAAGTCATAGAACCTGGGTCGGTGTTTGAAAACGGGGAGAATAATGTAAAAGATGTGCATCAAAAGGGTGCCTAAACAAGCGTCAACTGTAGGAAATTCCCTTTAGCTCACTGGTAGAGCATCGGGCTGGAGACGTAAGGGTTGCGGCTTCACCCCAGCAACAGCAGTATCCTTATCATTATTCCTTGTCCTACTACATACTACAGTATACATACATGCCAGATCTCACGGCGTGAGACAAAATATCACGGATTTTTACCTCCGATAAAGTCTCACGGTGTGGGACATGAATTTACGGAAAGTCTGAAAACCTCACATTTTTTAATGATCAATCAGTTGTTGTTTACTCCATGTCTTACAAGATTCCACAAATTTTCAGCGATAAATCAAAAGAGCTCTCGAGTAGCAGTCATGTGATTAGTCATGTGTGTCATGGTTAAAATTGTGAGTTGATTTCAGTGTCTTTTACATAATTCTAAGTAATCTATTTGAACAATTTTATTAAATTCATGTTATAGATTAAGTTTGATCCGTTCTTATTGTTGCCATTCATTGCCGTGATACTTCAGAATGCTTGACATTCTTAGTCTTAACCACTGCACGTCGTCGGTGTTGGCTTCAGTATCAATATTTCCTGTCATGTTGACACCTCACACTGTCAGTAGAATAAGCACAAAACATGTTTTCTGCCGTGTTTGTAGGGTTAGTTCATTGCTAGAAACTTTGATATATGATGTCCGGCTGAGAGTATCTTTACAAATATAATTTCACTAGGAAACTAAGAACTAATCTGTGTATTTATCAACGAAGCCGAAAACGGACATACAGTGTACTAATATTCATCAGATCCTGATTTACACGTTAAACTCAATGTTTCTAAACTGAATAAAAAATAACCGAAAATTATCAATATGACACTTAAAAAACCAAGTTTCATGCTCTGTCATAGAGTATGAAGTAGGTCTTATGACTAGTTAGTGTTACTCTGTTCGAACGTCAACTGACAGTGATAGTCATAAGTATAGTCAGTTGAAGTCATAAGAATCATGTTAAAAGTTATTAAACGTGAAAAACTTGCATTTCTCTTGAATCACAATATATTTACATACCGGCAGAATAAGAACTAATCTGTATATTTATCAACGAAGCCGAAAGCAGACTTGATTTGTTACTTTAAACAAATAACAATGAAAAGAAAATACCAAACAATGTTTCGCCCTAACTTTTTTATTTAGGGCGAAACAACCTAGCGCGAAACGACCTAGGGCGAACGGGATTTAGGGCGAATCAACCCGGAACCCAGTGAGGCAGTGTCTACTGTAATAAAACTTCTTTTTTTTTTAAATATTACATGTTTCTGTCTTGTCATTTAAAACCATTATCTTAATTTTGACCGTGTAAATGAATAAATGCACTTGCAAATTGTCAAATAAAACACTGGTACCAATAAAGAGCATTATCTTATCTAAACCAAGAATTTTCATTCAATTAAACAAAAGCAATGTCAATCGTAGGAGCAGTGACAGAGAGGTGTCACTGCTTGCTTCGTTCATTTCGAACATTAATTTCTACCACTTCAATGGTGACATTATAGATATTATCCCCTAGAATGATACAGTAAGCAAATCTCTAAGAAATGCTATTTTTTTTTGCAACTTACCACCTTGTTCCATATTACAATCCACCGATAACGACTCTCGCAGGAACACACTCCACAAGTGTTGTCATTGATTACGCGCCATGCCAGTTACTGCGGATAATACTTTAATGCCTTTTCTCAATGAAACCTCTTTTTAAAAAAATCATATATATGAATCATAAATCAGCCAAAACGTAACCTCTCGCATAGTCGATAAATCATTGATTATTATCATTTTTTTTTACTTAGCATGTGCTTTATAAATGTACCAATCACATAACAGTAATTTGATGTCTTCACTGGTACTTCCGGCAGACAAGTTTCGACTTGACAACTAAAGGTGAAAACTGATCTGTCTATTATCTACATCTGTTCCTTTGAGAATACGATTTCGATGTTCCCATTATTCTCCAATTTCTGTATTTTGTCCTTTCGTTATGTAACTGTCATTATCTCGGTGTGTCATGACTTACTTATGCATGTCACCACGGGATTAGATTGCTATCTAATTCCGTGATGTCACATCGCTGAAATATTGTTGACAGGTTTGTGTGTAAACTCGCAACAGTTATCGCCCTTGAATGAAACTTCATTTAATGTTAGGTTATGAAGTAAGACGGAGTGGGATTGCGTTTGGGGTCGAAAGGGCAAGTACGAAGGTCACTGTTGCCAAAAATAGTTTTTTTTGTCAATTTTGGTTTCCAGATGATAACTTCAGAAAGTATTGATGGATTTGGTTGGAACTTCATAAAATTTTAGCCTATGAGGTAGTATAGAGTGGGATTATGTTTGGGGTCAAAAGGTCAACTACGAAGGTCACTGTTGCTAAAAATAGTCTTATATCGTCATATCTTGGCTTCCAGATGAGAACTTGTGATAGGGTTCACCGATTGTATTGAAACTTGATGCAATTTCTAATATTATCAGAAAATGGTAGTACATAGTGGGATCATGGTTTTGGTCAAAAGGTCAACTACGAAGGTTCTGCATTGGATAACAAGTGCAGAGCAGTGCTTGTCATGCTGGACTTGTCAGCTGTATTTGAGGTGATCGACCAGGGTATCCTTTATAAACAACTGGAATACTCTTATGGAGTGACTGATACTGCACTGTGCTGGATACAGTCATATCTGAGTGAACGACGACAGTGTGTTGCCATCGGATCTTCCACCTCACATTACAAAGGACTAGATTTCGGGGTTCCTCAAGGGTCCGTGTTAGGACCACGAAAATATTGTATGTACTCCAAACTGATTGGAGAGATTTGTCGCCGCCATAGCCTTCACTATCATTGCTATGCCAATGACACACAACTTTACATGTCATCAAACCACAGGACAGTTGGAATATATTCTCAGAAAGCCTTGAAGCTTGTCTAACAGATATCAGTATCTGGATGAACGCCAACATGCTTAAGCTTAATCAGGAAAAGACCAAACTAATCGTCTTTTCCCCAAAGTGTCAGCAAACAATGGCTCTCCACTTTAAGGTCGGTGCCAGGACTCTGTTCCAACTGTTAAAAACCTAGGGGTATACTTTGATAGTTCACTAAACATGGAGAAACAAATGAACGCTATTGCCAAATCCTGTTACTACCACATCAGGAACATCTGCTGTATTTGGCAGTTTATAACTGCAGATGCATGCAAGATTTTGGTGCATTCACTTGTTACCTCTCGGTTAGATTATGGTAACGCCCTGCTCTGTGGTATATCAGTCAAACTAACTAGTCGTCTGCAGAGTGTCCAGAACACTGCAGCATGGTTGGTTACTCTACTCGAAAGAGAGAAAACATCACACATGTGCTTTATTCGTTGCACTGGTTACCCATACAATACAGGTCGCAGTACAAAATTCTGGTGTACACATACAAGGCATTGAATGAAACAGCTCCTCAGTACCTACATGAGCTTGTAAACCTGTATCAGCCATCACGATCACTGCGGTCAGAGTCAGAATCGTTGTGGAATAGATTACCATCTGCTATTAGAAAGTCAAATACCCTGGCCAAGTTCAAGAGGGACATCGAAACTCACCTCTTAACATCTGCATATTAAAATCCTTGCAAAGACGTCATGTAAATACCACCCTTTTCTTTGCTCATTTATGTGCATTTTGCTTGCTTAAATGTATAAAAGTGATTGTCAGCCTTTGTTTTCACAATTGAAACCATTACTATTATCCATATGTTGTAATGCGCTTTAGAGTAATTTTACAAATTATATAGGGCACTGTATAAATGTTGTATATTATCATTATTATTTATTGTAATGTTTTCACCAGTTAGTTCAATTGAAGGTCAAAGGTCAATTATCTACATTTCTTATCTGGCTACATTTGGATTCTTCATTGTAAGCCTTCTCTCATTGTTTTCTAAAATTTGATCTATACATGACATCAAACCACAATAATGGAGTTTATTTGACAAAGAAGACTCTAGAAATTATCTCAACATGACAATTAATATCATTTTTGGTTGTTGGGTGGTGCTGAGTTTAAGCACACTCATCTTTAACAAATCAAATGGGGTTCAGTTTCCTGATACAGATGTAATTAGATACAGGGTCATCTGTTCAAGCTCCAGCTAATTTCTCCAATTTCTTTGGGACAACATTTGTGACTAACATCAGTACGCTTATTTCATAACAATTGTAAATTAAACTAGAAATTGTTGGCTAACAATTTGACGGGCTTTTCACCATTAGAACTCACTTGGTCATGGCAATCTTCTATGACCTACAACCGATCTTTCCACAATGATTCTGCTTCATAAATATAACTTGTTGCTTCTTTGTGGGTAAAAATACAAATCAAAGTACTGAGAGTACTGAGAAAAAGGCAATATCATTCAAAAATGAAAAGGGGTTTTGACTTTCACTTTTGAAATTATATTTAGAGTAGGTCAAGGTCGTTCTTTGCTAAATGTTTTTAAGCCCTCCGTACAAGTATGCTTCTTGCCAAAAATTGTTACATTGAGAATATTTGTTATTCAGAAAAAGTGGTTTGAATATTTTACATATATATGACCTCTTTGACCTTGAAAGTCAATCAAGGTCAATCATTTTTTCAAACTTGATACCATGTTATGTATCAAATATCAAGACTCTAGACCTTGTAGAACTTAAGAAGAAGTTTTTTAAGTCATTATCTTTGTTCAAGCACTTATGAAATTTGACCCCTAAATAACTCAAAGCTTGACCTGGTCAACTCATTTTTTACCTGCCAGATATATGCGCATTTGTGTTGTCCACATTATACCTGAATATATGTGTATTTATCAAACAATATTCAAAATATTTTTGATTAAAGAAATTTTATTTGTTTTAAACATTTGACCTTTGTGACCTTGATAGTTGATCAAGGTCAACCATTTTTTCAAATCTAATTCCCAAACATTTCTGCAAATTAACTATGAAATATCAAGCCTCTTGACCTTGTGGAACTTGAGAAGAAGATTTTTTAAGGTTGTTACCCAATATAGTGCATTTGAACTTTGACCCCTACCCAGAACCTGAAGTTGTCTTTTTACACAAGTTTTTCTAATTACTTTTGAAAGCCATTTATGGCAGCATAGTACAGGCCAAATTTCAGCTCCCTGTGCCTTTTGGTTATTGAGAAAAACTGTTTGAAGATTTTAACATATTTGACCCCTGTGACCTTGAATGTGGGTCAAGGTCATTCATATTATTAAACTTGATTGTCAATCACCAGAGCATATTACATACAAAATATTAAGACTCTAGGCTTTGTAGAACTTGAGAAGTTTTTTTTAAAGTTTGTAACCGTAAATCACACTTTTGAACTTCGACCCCTACCGAACACCGGAAGTTGTTTGTATAAACAAGTTTTTCTGATTTCATTCGAAAGCCACTCATGACAGCATAGTAAAGGGCAAATTTCAGCTCATTGCACCTTTTGGTTATCGAGAAAAACGTGTTTGAAGACTTTAACATATTTGACCCCTGTGACCTTGAAAGTGAGCCAAGGTCATTCACATTTTCTAACTTGATTGCCAATGACATGCATCTTACATATGGAATATGAAGGCTCTAGTCATTGTAGAACTTGAGAAGAAGTTTTTCAAAAACTGTTACCCAAAATCGCACTTTTGAAATTCGACCCCTACCGAAACCGGAAGTAGACGTTTTACAAAAAATGTTTCATGATATATGTTATTTATTTGCCATTCTACATGATAGATTTCAAGATAAATTCAATATCTTCAGTCGTTAATTAGATATTGCAATTAGAGGTAAAATCTAATAAGACGTCATGGTGGCCATTTTGTTTTTTTCAATGAAACTAAAAATATCACCAAATGATAGGGGACATCTGGGGAAAACTTTTCCATAATATTTTGATAAAAGAGAGCTTATCGATTTTCATCTATAGCAAGTGTTATCAAACTGTCGGCATTTTGAAAAGATCAAAGGATTTTTCAAAATGGCATACAACGAAAACGGAAAGTGCTATAGCAACACTGAAGGCATCATTTTGATCAGATTGCCATTCTCTATCGATCTGTAAAAGTTTTTTGTGAAAATTGAAAAATGAAAAGTTTTATTTTTTTTCCTAAATTTTAAAAACTTGACCCAGCAGCAAGCTTTTTTATTTGACATAATGTGTATTAAAATTTAATGAGAAAAAGTTAGATATGGAAATTCTCTACTTATGAAATAATTGCACAAACTCTGTACAATCAACGATTTTTGAGTTATAACTGTTTTAAAGTTTTTTACTTCTAACGTCATAGCGGCCATATTGGATTATTGACCTACTTCATTATGTTCATGAAACATCTTCAGGCCCTGCCCTACAACATACTAAAAAGACTTTAAACCCATCTTTTGCCAATCAACCGTAAAAGACTCCACAAAGTATGGAAGAAGAATAATTAGAAAAAAAAAGAGGAGAAAAAAAGAATAAGAAACATAACAAAAACAATAGGTCTTTTCAGCATTGGTGAAAAGCCCTAATAAGGCTTGCAATTTCAAAGTGCTAAACATAGGAAAAATTGATACAAGATTTTGTTTATCCAGGTTTACTATTCAAGTTCAGTTCCTGAATTTGATTGTGTAATAGTTTAATTCTGTTCATTTATTATGACTTCTTTATATAAATATATAATGTTCACCAGATGTTATGAATATGTATTTCATTTGATAATAGTCACGTCATATTTTCAAATGTCACTTTTAGGAATTGATGAGTCCACAACAAATTGCCTACACTGACATAAACCTCTGTATGAAATGTCTGAAGACGTCTTTTACTTTTCAAATAATTTCATTGAAAAGTAAAGGTCATTCCAGGTCAATAGTACATTGTATATGCTTAACAAAAGGTTACTCAGGCTATTGAATGTTCGCATGTACCCATAATTTATCGTACTACTGTGACCTAAAGTAAAAATAAAATATGTATGATCAAGTTATCCTGCATATTCCTCCTTTTGTCTGTCCTCAATTAACCTAGCTTTCCTTCATTTGTCGGTCCTACATACCTGCCTATCCTAACAACCTTACTTACCTACAATTATCATAACTACGATGTACTTGCACATCTTACCAACTGCAGCCTCTAACCTGCACATCTTACCAACTGCAGCCTCCTACCTGCACATCTTACCGACTGCAGCCTCCTACCTAAATATCCTACCAACTGCAGCCTCCTACTTGCATGTAATTTCCTATCCTTTGATATAAGTTGTTATGACAATTGTTCCTGACAGTGTTGTCAAACTTTTAGGTGTGAACTTTGATTCATTTTTAAACTTTGAAGCTCATATCTCTGAAATTTTTAGGAAAGCCTAGAGGCAATTTCCATATTTAAGGGAATTGGGAGTTTTTCTAACCAAACAAGGTAGATTTGTTATTTATGATTCTTTAATTATTTCTAATTTTAACTACTCTCATTTAGTCTGGCACTCCTGTTCCATGAAAAGTGTCAGAAGGCTAGAAAAGATACAAGAAAGAGCTTCAAAGCTTATACATAATGATCATAACTTACTAAGTATTACCAACAGCGGCAGGTTTCATGTAAGGCGTCTGGAAGATATGGGTTGTGGGGTTTTTACAATTATAAACAAAATATCTCCTGAATATATTTAAAACCTTACAAATATTAAGATGTCTAATTATGACTTCAGGAAAGAAAATACTGCAGAGGTGCCCAGGGTCAACACTGTGAAGTATGGACAAAAATTGTTTGCTTTTGAGGCTGCCCGGGTATGAACAGTCTCCCAAATGACTTCCGAAAAATTTAAAACTGCAAAGAATTCAGGAAGCTGGTCCATTCCTGGGATGGCCCCATCTGCCTTTGCATTATTTGGAAAGAGTGATATTTCATACTGTGCCCTGGTTACCTCTGCCACCTGACATTTTGGATTGTGTGATACTAAATTGTTATCTTATTTCATTTCTTACATGTTTTAGTTCTGTTCTATAGTTTTGCAGCATTTTATTTGTATTTTAATTTAATTTTTTCTAAAATAAAACTTTTTACAAAAAAATTATAAATTTTGTGATTTATTTCGGTATCATTTTTTAATTCACACTATATTAGTGTATATTCTGTCAATTTTTAGCTCACCTGGCCCGAAGGGCCATGTGAGCTTATGCCGTACTGCGTCGTCCGTCGTTCGTCCGTCAACTTTTTCCTTTTAACAACTTCTCCGAGAGAATTGAGGGACCTAGGGTCATGATATTTGGCCAGTAAGTACCTGGGATGGAGTGCTATGAAGTTTTCTCATTAAAATGACTTTAACCTACTTTCAAGGTCACAGGGGTCAAATATGTTAAGAATTTTAACAATCTTCTTCTCAAGTTCCATAAGGCATATGGTCATGATATTTGGGCAGTAGGTACCTGGGATGGAGTGCTATAAAGTTTCCTCATTAAAATAAACTTGACCTACATGTACTTTAAAGGTCGCAAGGGTCAAATATGTTAAAAACTTCAAGCAACGATATCCTAAGATGCATTTTGTCTAGTCATGATACTTTGGTATGTCATGTAGACCAACTGTGAATCTTTTTTTTTGTAACAGTAATGTGGTCAAATGTCAACTTAAAAGTGCTAGCTGGAGTCAAAGGTCAACGTGGGTAAAAAGCTTCAAAATTAAAAGTTTGAAATTTCAAGCAACAATAACTTAACAAGCTTTTAAGAGATGTTAAAATGCCTTGTGTTCTAGTTGCAAAATTTAGTCTAAAGATACCTACAAGTCAGTTTCATGTAACAAAAGAAACAGATTAGCAATACCGGCCCTCTGGGCCTCTTGTTATTCTTTGCTATATTAGCATTGTATGTATATTCAACTTTATATTGTTTTAATCTTAAATCATAAATAATTCTTATGTGACATACAAGTATTCATTCATTCACCATTAACTTTGTCTTTTTATTTACTTATTCTGAATACTATTTATCTGTAGTGCTTTTCATATATTAACAATTTTTTTTAGGTCACCTGAGCTTTAGCTCAAGTAACCTATTGCTATCCATCTTTGTCGTGCGGTGTGCGTCGTGCGTCGTCCGTTAACATTTTACATTTTCAACTTAAACTGAAAAACTGTCCTATGGATTTCATTGATACTTCATGGTAATGTTACGGTCATGGTCCTGACAAAGTGTTGTTATTTTTCGGTCGATCAGAAATCCAATATGGCCGCCAGGGCAGCCATTTTGAAAAGCTTTTTCCAACTTAAAGTCAAGTTCTACTGGGCCGATTAAGCTGAAACTTGGTAGGAATAATCGATTCATGGTCCTGACGAAGTGTTGTTATTTTTCAGGTGGATCAGAAATCCAATATGGCCTCCAGGGCAGCCATCTTGAAAAGCTTTTTCAATCTTAAAGTAAAGTTTTAGTTGGCTAATTTGGCTGAAACTTGGTAGGAATGATCGACTCATGATCCTGACAAAGTGTTGTTATTTTTCAGGGCGATCAGTAATACAATATGGCCGCCATTTTGAAAAACTATTACAAACTAAAAGTCAAGTTCTACTGGGCCGATTTGACTGAAACT
>JAULCA010436110.1:0-11025 GCA_032360845.1 Crassadoma gigantea | reverse complement strand
TTAAGATACCCCAAAACCATTTATACAATTGTTGAGCATAAAGAGAAAAATGCAGTCATGATATTACAATTGACCCCAGGGTCTGCCCCACCCTTGCAGACTTAACCCCTGGGTCATAACTTTGAAACAGTTGAAATCCCGACCCCAAAACTATAAATACAAACGCGTGACAAAAAGAGACGAGGCAGACATGATATAAGAATTGATCACTGGGTCTGACCACAACACTTTGGACCTAGTTTCTGAGTCGAAGCTTGGAAACAGTCAAGATCCCCACCTCATAACCATACATAAAATTGCTGGGCATGAAAATTCTAATACAGATATGCTACAAGGATAAGCCTTGAGGTCTGGTGATTTTGCCATGATTGCTCAGATATCCAGGTAAGCGACACAGGCCCTCTGGGCCACTTGTTGGTCTTTCCTGGAAAAGGTATTTATCGAAAAAAAAGTTTTATTACACGTAAGTTATTTGAGGGGCCTCGTAAACATGTCTCAGTGTACGATGAAGATTCACGGGCAACAACTAAACTTGCTGCAAAATTTCACATTCATACACATTTTGAATCACGTACCCACATGAAATATGTTTTGACGCGAGATTCGCAGCATCGCTTACTGCAGTCTCTAATGTCGTCACGCATGCACCTATGGCGTTAGTCGTCGCGCTATCGGTAACCAGGCAGTTGATGATGGCGGAAGTCCCTGAAAGTATAGCCATTACGTCACAATTCATCATACTGCTATTTAGCTGTTTTCATCATATACATTACAAATAATCATAGTCTGTACATGAAATGTTGTGGCACGATATAGACTCTAGAAGATACGTAAACACATCCCCATACCGCTCCAATAAATAAACTACGCATTGGAAACTCTTTTTTTTCTGAGGGGGGGGGGGTTAGCAAGATCATAACTTTGATGAATTATTATGAAAAGAATTCAATACCTTGCGGGATTGATGAAAAAATTATGAAAGGTGAAATATACGAAACCATAATCAACAACAGCGTGCTGCTCCTTGGTTCGAACCCTTGACTTCATATTGTTATACTGTCGCTCCTACCGACAGAGCTACCTGGTCAAAACAGTGTGGTGACCGGGAGGTTACGGTATATACGATAAACCACAGTGTAGCGGGACAGGGATCCTTAATGATAACAAATACGAAAAATAGTGAACAAAAGGCCTGACTATAGCTTTGAGCTACCTGGTTAACAGTGGGGTCTTGGACCAACTGTTCTACACTTACAGTTACTCCAACAATGTTAGGTTTACACGGCGAGATACTTTTGACAGGCGCCGTGTAACCTCTAACTGCCCATAGCTGATCATTGCCCGATGCTGCATGACGATCAAGTTTTTAAAGTTCGGATTTTGAAAAAGTATATCGTGTTTACAGACAATTTAATGTTCAACAGGGTCAAATAAGAAAATGAGAAGAAATTCGTGTCAAAGACATACATGATAAGTTTTTACTCTTGCCGTGATTTTCTAGTTAATACAAAAATGGATAACATGTAATGTTCTATAAGCAGAATACAAACAAACTCTGTTACATTTCGTTTCGTTTGAAATCTTGAAAAACTAGGTCAGAGAAGTGCTACAACGACATGGACGTACATTTGAGTGTTCTATTCCTTAATATACTATATATTTGTGTCCGTGGCATACACATGGAATCTATATTATATGAATCGGGAGTGGACATCGTTGTCATGAACTGTTAACCACTTAAGTGAGTTTTTCAAGCCAATTTTCTCATATATCATATCATTTGTAACGAATCCCTGTGGGCGGAATCTGCATCAAAGAATCAGTGTTTAGGAAATAAGAGGTCGCAGTCTGCAAAATCATACCCGATAGAAAAAGACCAATCATCACCCTCTAATGTTATAGGAGTACAGTTACAGTATACACTAATAGAAATTAAGAGGAGGTTACTATATATAGGACAAACCGGAATGCAGTGGAACAGGAGTCCTTAAAGTGTACTCTGAACGAAAATTGAAATGAATATATTATAATTCTATATGATCAAAACACGAAAATATCGAAAACTGCATTAAAATCGGTCATCCCAATACCGAGATATCGACGTGTAAAGTTTAGGATTTTCACCTGTCCTGTACTGATTTGGTCCCTATCGGCTGTGACGTCACAAGTTCAACGTAGGCGATATCGAGAATAGCCATGGTCATACAGCGTCAGATTGCGAAATCATACTTTTACTTTAGTTTTGAGGAATCGGATTATGCTGAAGATAACATTATGTATAGATGGTATCATATAAAATTTGCCAGAATTTACAGATGGTGAGTATAACAGGGTCACATAGACTGGTAGCATTGCATGTCATAATTCTTAGCACTGATGGGATTTTTTCTCGAATGAACGAGTTTGAAGGAAATTAACAGATATAGTCTCAATGTTGTCAATCAAAGATATTTTAGCTAGAAGGTCAGTTTGCAGTAATTTTCTTTACTCTACACAGAGACGTATATATAATACTCTATATGTCTCTGCTCTACAGTAAAACCTTATCCAATCATGTCATTGAACAGCACAACTTCGTGACCAGTTTCTGTGCCGGAATATTTATCTTTCAAAGTCATAAGTTGTATCTCTGCGGTACAAAAATACGGAAATATATCAGTGAAAATTGTTTACAAAATAACTTCAACGTCGGTGTCTGCTGTTTTTAAATGCCAATATTTTTAGTAATAACAAATGGACGACATTGTGTCGTTCCACGGAATTAGATTTCTTTCTTATGTTAGGTCCAGACATAAAATAAACATTAGAATACCGACAGTTACACATTTAATTGTATACAGTACAGTACCTTTTTATGTGTTGCTAAATAAGATAACGGACTTACATAATCTAATATCGTGATTATATTTATCTAAAAAATAAGTATGAATTATTGATCCGCCACTGTCATTTTTGTATAATTTGAAGTATTTTCATAGCTTGCAATAGCAAAACGTTCAGGGTACACTTTAAGGACAAGATTTAAACTCAAAGTCGAAACACGAAACAAACAAAATACCGAATGGAATTTATGTAAAAAATTCTAAAATCGAGTCGAAGATTGGTGCTCCAGAAGAGAAAGCATTTCATTATACAATTCCATGAAGTAATCTGATAAACAACGACTGTAAAAATTACATTTCTAGAGAAGGGATAGAAGAATGATTATCCGGATAGTTAATCAACTCACTTGTATCCGAGGCGTTGGTGGCAATCGTGCAGAGCTCGGTAGCTAGTGTGCCTAGGGAGGTCAGATTGAAAGTGTTGTAGACCACCTGGTCGTACTCGTTAGTAGAAGTTGCCAAGTCCGTATTAAGACAGGTCACGTAAGCTGTTACTCCGCTGTAAATTAAACATGATATATTTTCTTAAAAATAAATCAGCCAGTTACAGTTTTACTGTTATCATGTTCATTATTTTTCTGCGTCGATAGGATATAAGCTGTCGGGACATAAACAAAATCACATCCAGTAATCGCTATATAGAGATGATGAAAATCAAAACGCAACACCAGCTTTAAGATGCCATTTGACAATCCATTTCTATTGTTTAGGTGTTTTAACTCGGATAAACTCGTGATGACTACGATCACAGATTTAGCTATCTAAGTCCGTGCTACGATATATGAAACTTTCTACCTGACACTCTTTGAAGGCTGGGGTTATATGCTCACACTACTTGCTGTGAATACCATTTTACTTCAGCACTGTGATTTGAAGGTTATGTTATTTTATTATACCCATTACATGTAGTAAGCCATATGGTTTTGCAGCCACTAACGGAGTCCGATCGTGTGGATCACCTGCCCGACCAGGTAGGGTTTTTCTCTACGGGTACTCCGGCTTCCTCCCACAATAAGAACCCCGCGTGCTAACATCTGGGCCAACAAGAGTGATTGATATCAGTTGAAGTAGCTGGTTTTACTTGTTGTAGTGGTAAAGTTTATATATATATACATATCCGAGTCCTTGACGTGGGGACATGCCATTACTTGAATTTGACATGGCCGGTAAACAAGCGGATGTCGGCGATGAAGCAAAAGACTTGAATTCTTCTGGAACACTTTGTCTTATTCTCCTTACACTTTTTCAAAAGGCTCCATTTAAATCCAGCCTTTGTACATACTAGTGTACTTTGTCACGGTTTTATCAAATTTTGAGTTTAAGTTATAGTTTTGTTAACACTTCGGTGTTCACTCGTATTTTCAAGCAAATTCATATAATTACTCTTTGGGGTTAGTTTCATGTCTAAGAGGGAACCTAACGAACGGTAGTCTTAATTGCATAAGCCAACAATGGATTAACCTTTACGATAAAAGTCAAATTACCAAATTTGAAAATTCAATTTTGAAAAATAAACAAATACAAATACTTATATAAAGTTGCTGGTATGCGTTTGATATACAAAATATTACAGTTTTCTTTACAATTTCCTAATTATTCGCCGCTTTTGACTATGGAGTCATACATGCTCTGGCACTCTCTATTCATAAATACTTAGTTTTAGCGATTATGCACCAGTCAAATTTAAGATATTATACACTGAACAGCGACATTTGTAATTAGATTCTAATTTTTAAACAGATATTGCGTTCTGTCGCTTACAAACCCTTGTCTGACTGACTTTCGAGGAAAAAATAATAAAACACACACACACGAAACAATGTAAAAATGATACCTATCAATATATCAATACATATAAACAGTCGTGATTTTGATATACATGTATCAACATATATTCATATCTTACATAATAATATCATATACTGTACCCGCATATGGTACCGATGGCAGTAGCCAAGGTGGTTGCAAGGTTTGCCATTGGCGATCCATTGATAGCGGTAAGACCAGTTCCGACTCCGTTTGTTTCGGTACATTCGATCGCTTTCACTCCTCCGTTGCTTTGGCTAAAACAGAATAGACAATGTTAGTCCGTATAAGTACACGTAGTACAACATAAATCGATAATCATATATGCTGTCATACACTTCATCATGATTCTTTTGTCCGAGTTTCTCCAGGAAAATGCCTTAAGAAAAAAATCCAAACTGCGTCTGAATAAATCATTAATTCAAGTTTTCCGAAACGTGTCATAATATGTTTTATAGACATGCTTGTCCAATAAAAGTGGGAAGGTATATCACACAGATGGGAATAACACAATTTGGATTTTGTTCCATAATGATTCAAGCGATAAATTGTAGGCTTGGTAGACTCATTAATGACTTTAAGCTTTAATAATTGCTTCGGTGTTCTTTTTGTTTATTTATATAATACCTTATATATATTCGCATGATAAATACATGTACGTAAACAAAGTTTCTAACATTGAATACTATTTTAAAACAGCTTTGTAAAAATTCAAATACTTACTTGAAAACGACGTTCCTGAAATAAAAGAATTAAAATATATATATTGACTGATACTTCTTTGGTCGTCACATATTACAAAACATGAATTATTGTTCTTAACAACATCAGGATACGACAAAGCTATACACTCTATATCACAATTTACAATCATATCACTTCCAACTTTAGGATGAAATGAGTGTAAGATAAGCTCACACTGTTGCCATGCTCAGTAATAAATTTCAAATATCGTTTTTCTTTTTCTTTTTTTTTTCAAGTTAATTTTATTTTATTTAACCCTGCATACCTGGAAATTTTCGTCCAGCCAGATTTTTGCTCTTCACTGGTAAAATCTATATTCGCCAATTGTAATATGACCCTTACTATCTTTTAATTACTTGAACTATAGGTGAAATGCTGTGTGCTAAATATTTGATGTCATGATACACCCGAAAACGACAGAAAGTTAAAATAGATTACCTAAATGACCCACAAATGTTGGCTAATCGATGAAAATTATATAATTTATGTGTAATACGATGTCGTGTGTGTGTATTTTGTATCAATATCATCCGATATCAGATATCCTTTTTACAAGGTTCATGTAAGGGTCTAATTTGCTTACACGGTAAGATCTGTATTCAAATAATCGTTGCAAAATTTAATCCTTGGCCCAGTTGTTCAAACAGTGATTGGCTTAATCAGTGATATGTGTTTATTGTTGGTATATCTTTAGAATAAAGCTTTTAACCGAGTTCAAACTTTCCAGATAACAAAAAGTTCAGAAGAGTAAATTGCAAGCAAAGCTACAAGTTTTTATCTTGCATAATGACCAAATTGTTAAAAGTTGAAAAACGTCGTTAAACAGTGATTAAGCTAATCACCTTTTGAACAACTGGGCCCAGATTAAGTAATGGAAGGTTAATCATACAGTAAAACCTCGCTACACTGCCACCATTCGTCTAGAGAAATGTTGGCGTAATGAAGGGGTTCGGCGATGAATTGAGGGAACGAATATTCCGAAAAAAATATTCTTGGATCAGGGAGAATCCCTGTCTAAATATCTCCATAAAATATATCCATTTTCTATTTGTTTCAGTTCATTTTATTTATTCCCGATAGCCATCCGACTCATAGGTTAGATGTTAAACGATCAAATCATGTGATACATGTACAAAATATTATTATACAAATTTAAATTGATTAAGTGGAGAGTAAGCTTACGGATTTTCTACAATTATGGAAACAAATAACCTTTCGCATTTATTTCTATTAATTCACACAGAGTGCTAATAATCAATATCCTTTTTCTGTTTTCTGTTTAGAGATTACGAACCAATTAATAATTTCTGAACAGTGACTTTTACCATTATACTGTAGTTACATTAAAAGCGTCGGATTTCTACCTTATGGTCCATCCGCGGCCGATTCCACCGTTTTAACTTGTATAACAAAATATGGTCCTATTTTCCTTACCTGATTCTATGAAGCTAACCAATATCATTCAAATTGCTCATGAATTGACTTACAAAAGAGTCGATCTCTAGGAGTTAAACACGATAGGTGATTAGTTTGTGTAGAAACCAAGATAATCTGCATATGATTATATGTGAATCTTCAACGTTGAACTTCGATGGAATCAATTATGTACAGTGATTACAATTATATATGGTGAATACAATTATATACAGTGAATATAATAACATATGGTGAATACAATTATATACCACCGTATGTATACTACATAACAAGAAACTATATACTTGTAGCACGGACTTAGATAGCTAATTCTGTGCTAGTAGGAAACAAATGGACGAAGGGAGATAATCCAGTATTCTCTCGTTGTTTTAAAACAAGCTGAAATCATCTACAAACTTTATTTTTATAGAGATTATATGTTACTGCTCACTTTAAGTATTACAATTTAATAACATACATGTACTTAGTATTATTTGTTTCAAAACCTGAATTTACAAGTTACATAATCAGGACGAATATTACTTGTAGTCGGACATGATTAACTTTTCTGTACTCTGTATTTATTTTCCTATTGGTTTTCTTATTTATTTACTTGTGAACATATCTACTTTAGTGTTTGTGATATATCTCTCGTATATTTTTGTGTCTGCGAGTTGACGCTGTGATATTTGTTTTAATCCCATTTTTTTAAATGTGTACATGTAAGAAAAACTGTTGATCGGACAAATTTGGATGCATATTGAATTAGGATTTTAACAATGATTTATTATCGATCGATACCAACGGTGAAAATGAATAAATATTGAACTTGGTTCGTTTATATTCACGATATTATGTTGTACTTACCAATAAGGCGTTCTTAGCTATATTGAGTACTTACTGCGCATGCGTCCTTGGTATGGCTGTAATAAGAAAATATAAAATATATGCTTGCATACACACTATTTTCATAATGATGTTATAATTACATATTGCTTAACAAATTTGACTACGTTCAAAATTAAAATGATGCTAATACCAGTCTTTTGGAATAACTTGATCAGCCCAACATTTAATTTTTATCTAGCTTTTAATGGCGGGTGGCGTCGATGAAAACGAAGACTGTTTCCCTTCCAGGTCACCTTGTCTTACTCTCCCATCACCTTTTTCAAGGATACCGTTCATAATGTTTCCTGTGTTATTATTTTGCTTTTTATTACCGGTCTTCAGTAAGAATAACAGTTTTGTTAACACAACACATCGGTATTGTATTTGTCCCCAAAGTAATAAGATGGTGGAATATAGGACATGTCATTATGGAAGGTTGCAAAAATATATCTAAAGTAGCACTGTGGTGATTACTTAAGCTAAGTTAAATATTTCTCTGTTTTGTTGGGAATGATAAATAGAGAAAGAGGAATATGTGTGATATCTTCAAAATCACAAAATGGTGGAGAGGATAAGAAGGTATTGGGGTAGATCACACATATTTATGTTATGATAATGACCTTATTGAAGCATGAAAATACCCTAATCACTGATCAGGGATTGCACTATCAAATACATTAAACTTATGTATATTTACACCCAAAATGGACAAGCATGGGAAAGAATGTAAGTTTGTTGATGAATAAAAACACTTGTTGCAACAAAAAGGGTAGGATTCGGCATTGAACTTTCTCCTGACAAAACCACAAATGTTTGATCTAACGTAAAATTGACTTTGATTATCACGCTTACTCTGCAATGATTTTTTTTTATTATATTACGGTGTTTGTTTTTTTACTGATGTTCTCGTTGACGTTATCTTTTTTTCCATTTTTGTCGAAAAGAGCCAGATTATCTCTTAGTTATTGGTATTAACCATATCATAGTTTTACCAATTTATTGGTATGAATCATTTGAGAGCAATTCGTTGGTTAGCCAATTAAGGATCTTTGTTCCAAATGACCTCCCCTTCATTTCGTTTCAGATGTTTCTGTTACACAGTTTGGCCAGAACACGTTAAGAGCGATAGTACAACAGTCCGGGCTACTAAGACAGGGTTAGTCCCACATTGATTACTTTTTCACCCAGAACACTGTCGTGAATTTGTTCCATTTTTGGTTCAAAATTCACTCAACTCCAGCATGATAGGGTTCTCTTGCCAGAGAGGATTTATCTAAGCTAAAGTCAAACCGGAAAACAGTTCCCAGTGGTTAGTTAGAGTTTAGGAACGAGAATCCTCAAAGGCACGTGCATTTCTTACTTTTCCATTAATATTTCTAACGGTTACTAATATGCTGCTATGATCGAAGTTCGATTTAAGAACGCCTGTAATTGTCTTCGATTTGACATTTCATCGTACAAGGTCAACTTAGTATCATCATGCAAGGAAGCTAACAGTTTTATAACTTAATAGGTATTATCAATTTCGGATTATAATAAATGTTATTGTATAGCTCTTTCAATAAATTTTGAATTGACAAACAGGCAGAAGCTATCCATAAAGTAATAAACGTTGAATACATATCACTTTTGTAATTAGATATATATTAATGAGATTTGAAATATTAATATGACATTGATGATGTTATTTTGTAGACGAAATAACTACCGATTGTCGTAATTATATCATAATGCTAGGTTTGCCAACTACTTCATTCAAACAGGAATACACTTAACACTAAAACTAGTAGCTGACACAGTCCATATTACAGTAATATGTCCTGGTACCATTGGAGATAGCTTAAAAGCGGGACGAATTCCGTGACATCACATGTAGGGATACTAGTAATTTAAAACATTTTATAATAGATCTATAATTGGGAAGGTCACCTTGCGAAATCAGACTATTTTTCGTCGTTGAATGACATGAGTAATAAACCACACGGCAACGTTGATTCTTCGTGTGATAATGACCCTACCAGCAATATACATCTGATACCCTTGAAAGAGACCATTTATCTATTCATTGTTATGGCGATTTATTTATAACATGCAAGTTACTAATAACCCACTGCTGGCAGTTTATATACTGGATTCATTGTCCCGCATTAGGAATCGCATTAACATGTTAATATATAAGTTTTCTTGTCTAGACAAGATTTCCTTTTAAATCGACAATATCATTATTCACTACGATTATAACACCCAATTTCAGTCACCTGTTACTCGAAAATTTGAAAATTTGGTATTCAATAAATAGAAATTGTATATATGTAAATGTTAAATCAAAACACGTATTTACATTACAAATCTAAACAACAAGATACTTCACTACGTTAATCAAACTTCAAACACTTCAATATGGGAACTCGAAGAAGTTACGGTAAAATGAAGCTGACCACCCTTAGCTTATTTATTCTATTAACAGTCAGAGTAATCGAAACGCGAAACTACTTAATTCTTGTCGAAATCACATGGACATAAACGCGTTGTTGTTATTGGGGAGGGGGGCAGCCTGTTATACAGTTGTGTCACCGCACAACGCACCAAATAGATCAATATTACGGAAAGCTCGTATGCAATGTACACTGTATATATTATTGTAATGTCTCAACACAACAATAATCAAGATTATTTACATTTAACAATGCGTGTTACACAGTATTACAGCGACCCGCTATGTTGTGAAGAATGGGTTTTGCTCCAAGGTAACAGAACGGGTAAATATTTCCTGGCCTGTGCCTGACACATAAAGCTGATATGCGATACCATATGACCGTAATGAAAAGTGTTTGTTATTTGCGTTTGTTTGCCTATAAATCCCCTTCACGTGTGTTTTCACATCCCCGGCTTTACCCGACTAGTTAAGGTACATGTACAAAGCGGTTATGTTTACCTGTATACGGGACTGTGTCAATGAAGGTTGTTTAACAACACCGAAAACACAATATCTAAATATAAGGATGCATAGACAGAAAGAGTAGCTTATAGATGTTGCTAGAACATAGACACATACGTAAAGATCAAGTTTATATGTTTAAACACGAAACCGTATATATTGTTAAGGCAGTCCTCATTTTACACCAACCATGATTGTTATCGCACAGTGTTCGTCCATCGTGTGCACCGATGTGTGCAAGCAATGATGGTCCAGCTTTTTATCGTTCACACACCGTGCACACACCGTTCACACACCGTGCACACATCGTGCGCACACCGCACATCGTGTAACGTTGTGCGATCCCACAAC
>JAULCA010436098.1:0-23216 GCA_032360845.1 Crassadoma gigantea | reverse complement strand
TTCACCCCATTGTAACTTAGTAGACAATACAATGTTTTGATCTGGATGAGTCCATTATGGTCAACAGTAGTGAAAGGTTAATGTTACAGGGCTGAAGTTAAAGCCTCATTGAAATGAAATGCACAAAAAATGAAACAATATCAAAACCTCGTAGATTACAGGCTAAGAGAATTTACAATGACTTATGATTATTTTTGTCCAGAATTATCGTTCAAATCATAACTTTTTCCATATCAGTGATTGATAGTTGACAATACCAGCTGAAGGGGATGTTAACAGGTAACTACAGTGTACCTCAGTTTTACTGTAATAAACCCACTCAAAATCCACATATAGGAATGTACTATTACAGTATCACCACAGAAGCAGCTGACACAAACTATTTTTACTGCTTCATAAAAGATATTTGTCCTATTACGATCATATATAAATATTGGCCTCCCTGCAAGGTTATATCTGAACTTAGTCATGTCAATCAAAAAGATTGCTTGTGGAATACTGTAGCAAGCGTGCCAGTCTGTTGATCCAAGTACTATAAATCACAAACTTTTCTTGAATACTCATTTTGCAATTGTTTTTCAAGCAACTTGCGCATTGTCATGTCTATTTATGATTAGATCTACTGCAGCTATATGTCAGACTTTTAATTGTGATTGTAGAAATATACATAAGATCTGTATTAATTTATAGTATATTACGCTACTTTGAAAATAACATTTAACTCATATAGCTTGCCTCCATGTGTAATCCTCTTCGTATAAACATATATTTGTACGTGTCAATGTGTATTCACTATTCAGCTAGTATTTTTAATCATGTAATACACATAAGTGTACAAGAAAGTGGTTGTCATCATAGTCATTACGCATATTATTTATCGCTAAGTTCACTTGAAATGTTATACCATTGTAATTTTGGATCTACTTCAATACTAACCCTTCACCCCTATGTAACTTTAGTAGACACTACCATGCATTGATATTGACAAATCCATTATGGTTTACAGTGGTGAAAGGGTTAATACTTAACAATACCTGTTTAAAAAGAAGACATTAAACTTAGCTTGTATTCATTATACCTGTCATCTCTGGGCCACTTTCGTGTAAACAGTAAAACTGGTTGGACAACAGTTGTTTGTTTATGAAATAAGGTCGCACCTAGTAATGTGATGCTGCTTTCAGGCGAGCCTTGACAAAGCCTTGTGAGGCCTGTATAAACATTTGCAGGTCCGCCAGAATTCATACTCAAAATTGTTACATTTATAAACGGTTGAACCATTAAAATGAACAGGCCCCTGCATACGTATTTTACTGTGACAATGTTTAAACCTGTAATCAGGTATTTTTGATGTCAATTTTTTTGCTAAGATATTAATAGAAGTTCCATATAAATAGATTCCAGACATAGAAGAAGTTGTGCAATGTCAACAAAACATTTACTTTATTATTATTTAATTTACCAAGTATTTAAAACACCAGGCACTTGGAACCAGGAACAAAGTTTTACACCTGACTTATAATGTTTTCTTATTTTACTCTTCTTTTCTACAATAAAGTATAATCAGATTTTGACATTGACGAAATCTGATTTTATGCAATTGTAGAAAAGAACTGTTTGATTTGCTTGAATTTTGATATTTGGACTTAACTGTAATTCTTTTTTATATTCCTCGGATAAGGTCGTAGGGAATTGATTTTGAAAAAATTACATACAACTGTTTAAAAAATGAAAGTTGAAAGTTTTGTACTCGGTATACAAATAAAAGCCAGCAAGAGACCATTTTTCTCCATGTGTAGTGTTCGTTGCCAGTAAGATACTTATCATTGCTTACAAAAATGTGTGTATTAATTAAAGAGCACATAATTACAGTGCTAGACTAGAGAGGAAAGTTGGTGATTATTTATTCTGCAGAGGTAGTATGAAATGGAATTTGGGGGGTAGGGTCGCTTATTGTATTAGCCATTTGTGTGGTATCACTCTACATATAGTGTTGATCTGAATATCTAGTACAATGTTGCACTAACTTTACTTTGCTTTATAGCACTCCCTATC
This sequence comes from Crassadoma gigantea, assembly GCA_032360845.1. Classification (NCBI taxonomy): domain Eukaryota; kingdom Metazoa; phylum Mollusca; class Bivalvia; order Pectinida; family Pectinidae; genus Crassadoma; species Crassadoma gigantea. Next base: position 21,164 of record JAULCA010436098.1, on the reverse strand, counting down.
TCTGATCAGCTTAAACAGTATTTTGGTACTAAGGAACAGGTAACATGATTCTGAAAAATTAGGTCCTGGTAAAACCTAGATCTACCAATATTTTCTTTATTTGAAATATTCTTATATGGAATAATTCCAACAATCTTGATAATTTTAATTATAGTTCATACTCATAAATGTGTCCTGACACTTTAACAATGAACAGAATATCTGTGCGCGAGAAAAATCAGGTAATGTTCTGCAACAATGAATAGAATCTGTAATATTTTGATTTGCAGGAAAAAAATTCTGCAATAATGAATACAATCGGAAATATTTTTACTTGCTAGAATGTCCATATATTACCTTATCTCAAAATATGTCTCGAAGTCAAATATATGAAAAAGTTAAAAAAAAATTTGAACATGACTAGGAGGCCAAGACTTATGATATTTCATTTACCAGATTTGTCAAACTACATAGCTAGCTGTTCCAATACATTACCTTGATGCATAAAAAGCATGTGACAGGAGATAAAATTATTACATGTTTCAGTTGAATTGTGTATTTCTACTCTCGTTCCAGTGTTGCATCCTTGTAAAGGAAAATCTCAAGAATCTACATTGTAGTATTTGTACTAATTAAGCTCCCTACCTCAACTCAAAGTATTAATATTCAAATTTCTATCGTCAATGTTACAAAGCTTTTCACGTTTGTGTTGCATTAACAAATGCAGGATGCATTTATCAATACTAAATAGATGTAGAAAACGGCATGTTCCTCCACCAATCCTTTGTTTTAAGCTTTAATTTTATACATCTGGCCAAAGAAGATATATCAGTTCTCATTAAAAGTTTTGGCAAGAAAGAAAATGTTTATTTAATTTAGTTTGTTTGCATATTTGATGCATTATGTCATACTTATACCTTGTATACATGTGCATTATACGATGGAGAGACTAAGTAACATGTCTGTAGTACAGTTACTCATTAATGTGTGTGTGAAAAAGTTACAGGAGCGCTTCACAACCATATATCCTTTGCTGCAATGCTGAATATTTAACGGCATATAATTATCAGTTTTCTTTAGATCAAACCTGTATGCAACTTCTGATAGCAGAGATTAAAGTGGGATTTTGCATATTTTACATTCTATTTACAGTATGGTATACACATTTATATTTAAAGATAAGAATGAAAAAAATGATAGCTTTTGTAAATTTATCCCTTCCATAACTGAATCACTTTTTAAAGCATGTAAAACTAAGGACATGTAGTTTTCAACAAGAATAAGGTTCATGTACTTACAGGTATTGGGGGGGTATGTATATTACGGTATCATTATTCAGTTATTTCAAATCCAGCAAGAGTCAGTTATCTGTTTGACCATTTGCAGTTTCTATGCCAAAGGTTTTATGTACTAAAGAATCTTTTTATATTTGGACTACTTAAGTTCATAAAAATGTGCTGCTGGTTTCAGAGCCTAGATATTTAGTACATGTATTTAAATTTTAATGTTCGTAATTACCACTATTTCTGTGTTCCACATCATAAGTGAGAAATACAGTATCCTAGCTAGTGAAAGAGAAACAAGAATGGCAAGCTTGCCTAACATTGGATTCCAACTGCAGCACATCTTTGAAACTACCTCAATATTTCACTGTGTAAAGTTACCACAGCCCACAAGTAAACATGTCCAGCTAAATAGTACCCGAGCATTAGTAATAGAAACTGGTTATTTGTTTAATAAAACCCTTATCATTATGCTCCAAATGAGTCATTTTGAAAATCTACAGGTTTATAGAAAATAATCTGTATTAATTAAAGTGTATAATGAATATTAAGGTTAATTTGATGACACGAATGCATCAGAATTTTGAATTGTGTTCATTGTATTCAGCCATTAATATAAATGACATCTATCATTGAGTCTTTATCCGTAGTGTTTTATGATACTATGTTCAAACTCACAAGGAATCTCTAGTACCCTGCTAAAGCTAGCTGCATTTTACATTAATATTGTCTACAATTTCATAAAAAAACCAGTTCCAATCTTTGGTTTTTGTCGTGTAACCATATTCGTGTCTAGTGTTGAGGACATTTAGCTGTAAGAAGCAGTGTTACATTAAGTCTGTGACTGCATGTGGTCCTACTCCCAGGTCTGTGTAGTTCTATTGCTGACGTGTGTGTGCGGAAGTTATTGTATGATTTGTATGTCCAGGTTTGGAACCAATAAAGCTGTTACTGTGCAACCAACTTTTCGTATCATTTCTTTCCAGATAAATACTATGAGATGACCTCTGTTTACCATAATTTTGACTGTTATCAGATAGTTGGTTGTTCAAATCATTTTTCATCCGTGGTCTGTCGTACAACTTCATTTTTTAAACGATCCTTGTTATTGCCATTTCTCAAGGAGTATTAAACAAATCTTGTCTCAAATTTTGTATCCAGGTTTCCTTTAGTTCTCAATAGAATGATTCATTACTTTAAAACCACAAGACCATCACCTTATATCTCCTGCTAAGTTTGATCAGATATTCCAGCTGCTGTAAGTCATGAAATTTAAACCGATTCCAAATGCTAATACATGTACTTAAAATGTTTCAGAATTGGTTGTGATACATGTACATGGTTACCATCAATAAAAACAAAACTGATTTTGAAATTCACAAATAATTTATCAACTATATAATTTTTTACAACAGATGAATGATGATTTTACAGTTTGACATTGAATGCAGAGTAAAGAATACATTCATATCCCACAATGCAAAGGTAGGGATCAAGAACTGATTGGGTCTGTTAATTAAACGTGACATTTTAATAGTATAAAATATATAAAGAAAAACATTTTGAAATATTTTATTAAAATAATTTTCCTCTTAATTTAGCAATATTTACTATTTAAAGGATTAAGTGTCAGTTATTTTAACACTATCAAAGACATTCCGAGTTTCCATTAATACTAAAGAAAGAAAATTCTTAAAACAATTGCTAGAGCTTCTGACTTAAGTCCATAATAGGTAGCCAAATTTAGTGAAGCTACTACTACCTTGAATATTACTGTGGTTACCCAGCTCATTAATAGCCAAAAGGAGTCTCATGGTTGTGGGTTGTTATAAAAGCTTCACTTTACATATTAACACATGTGGTAAAACCTGCAAACCCTTGGATTTGAAGATGAAATTCATCTATATATTAATGCTTGAAATTAAGGAAAATCATTACGACCCCATTTTTCAACTACACGTACAAAACTTTATTCATCTCTATACACTTTTCTTTATGTGTACCTAAAAGCTCAGGCAATATAAACAAAGTCAACATGACATTTCTTCCAGCACTTATGCATACAACTGGTCAAATATGATATGAAAAATGAACAAGGTCTTCCAAGAAAGAATATCAAATTGGAATAGCTGCACTTATTAATTTATTCAAAATAACTAAAATATATATATATCACCCAACAACATTTTTAACATATATCTATACTGTACTTTTGACCAGATTTAGATCTGTAAAAAAGAAAACCTAGTTTTACTGTGATTTTGAAACTTTTCTTTACTTAACCACTCGAGCTCTTCTATGATCATGAATATGTGAGTATTAATATAAAAATCTGTGTTTTGGGTTGTTTTTTTACTGCAGAATACTTCTGTTTACCAGAAAATATATTCATAAGGTTTTTTGGATATCAGATTATCCACATCTTATTATTCATTCTTATATACCTGTATTACCACATTACGTAACATTTACTTTTGCAATAGGCATTATTAAGCAGGAATTGGTATACATATACCTATAGCTAAATACCAGGTAGAAGATGTTTCACAGTTCGGATTGAAAGATGAAGATTAAAATTCAAGAGAGGATATATAAGCCATTATCGTGTCCAGCAACAAACAGTAATATTATTTCTAATACATTTACAATAACTCAATTTTGTTTCAGCTAATCCTAATACACTACATTCAAATCCCTGATAAAGATACCTCTTTGTAATTATAATAACATGGGGTCATAATTGCCGTTGACAAGAAAATTCTGTATAGGGCACAGACAAGGTACTGTGTTAGTCTTCCTCTAGCTCAGAGAATGCAAGATAATTGTTTCTCCCAATTTTTAAAAATTTAAAGCCAGACACTGTTAATTGGCAAGTGTTCCTTATTCTTTACTAACAGATATCCCCTTACAACTCACAAACAGGCATGCAGGAGCTAGCATAGATTTCTTAGTTAATTTCGAAGGGAAATACCATTTTAAGCAGTATCCATTTCTCAGACTTTCATGCAGTGATCATGTCAAATACATTTCATACATAACTAATTTTTAAAAAATAAAAAGTTGTTCCTATCTTTTCAATGTTGTCATCACCATATATTAGTTATTTTGCATTACATACAGAATAAAACACTGGTAAGACCAATTAAGAGGGAAAAAAAAAGAAAAAATCATGGATAAACATTCTCAGATGAAATTGAATGACAATTAAAGTCTTAACTAAACTATCATTTCTTCCCATCCCTGACCCTATTTACATGTACTTCCTACCAGAACATTATTCTGTATAATATTGTCTTATTGTTTTATTCATGAATCTGGTCCCCAAAGTGCAATAACAGCCAATTCAACCTGTGTTTAAATTAAAGTTAGTATCAGCAGTGCCATATTCATTCAAATCTCTTCAAACTCTGTTTTTCAATAAATCGATTGAACCACAAGCCTGTTTTATCTTTAATGCCTATTCTTTAAAATCTAATCAATCCCTCTGAAAATTGCCAGGGTGTGTAAAATTAAAATGATCATGAGCTGATCATGACCTAACAGAGACCATATGTTCAGCAAGATATTAAAATCATGGTGTGAGAAATAGAACAACACACTGCTGCTTTAAATTTGTAACTTCACATGCAAGTCCTCCTCATTCAATAAAAACCTATATTTAGAAACATTATTCCATAAATACAAATCTGGAAAACCATACATGTAAATATAAAAATATTTGGCTTAAGCATCAACGATGACAGTTTAAACATGTACAACATATGTACCTGTATCTATATAAAGCTATCATAAAGTACATGTTTTCCTCAGTTTAGTATTTGATCTACCATGGTTATCCATAAGTATGACTAAAAAATAACTTTGAACAAATGAAGTAAAGGCTAGATATAAAAGACAAATAACATTCTCATAACTCTTTCATATAAGTACCAAACAGTTCAGTGTATGAAACTCCAAAATGCTTTCAGAACTCCATACTGCAACCATTGGTTTTCTTAGAGTCATTTGAGAACACACATTGATACTGAAACAAAGCAAATAGAAGCATTTGGGATGTTATTTACATTTTCCCTTATAATTAACATTTATCTAAGCAGCTAAGGTCCATATAAATTTTGCAATTCAAACATACTCAAAAGACTTTTACTACGAGTCTGATACTTAAGAGGAAAAGTGAGATCAGATGTTTATAAAAAAAACATGAAAAAGGTTTCAAAAATGACAATATTATTGTTGATTTAGGTTTACGACATGGATGATGCTGCTTTTTTATAGAAGAGAATGTATGCATTCTCTCTGAGCTCACGCATTGTAAGTTCATACTCCATGTTAACTTCAGTGACGTCTTCATCATCAAACTTGTACCAGGTGTTGTTATCCTGCTGGAGACAATAGCTGATGTAGTGGCCATAGCTGGTTGTGTCTGCCCCAAGGTGGACACAAACTCCGTACAAGTCGTACTTGTGTGTGTGCTCTGGTGCTGACAGGTCTTCCCTATTGGTGACAGTGTCAAACATGATCTGTGTGAGGTCAAGATCCCGCAGCGGTATAGACACTGGAGCCTGAACCTTGCTAGATTGTCTTGTGAATGGATTGTAGTTGAACCTCATTAGCTGAATGACAAGACATTCTGGTAACTGACGAAGAAGACATCTCCTCTGTGCATCCTTTAGCCTCTGATGCTGAGGAATGAAGCTGAACTGTGAGTCGGCAATGGGCGTGGATGTTTTGAACACTGTGTCCTGAAAGCCACTATCATTGACAAACTCCCCATTGCCTGGGATGGGAGACATTGGGTTACCTGTCAAGGGTGAGCCAAGACCACCAACAGCAGAGTCTACACTTGAGAAACCTCTCTTCCTCCCATTTACATTTGATGCAGATGAAGTGGACAGACCCCGGACTGGAGTTGTACATTTCTCTGCTGCAGGACACCATGAGTTGTGATCCAGAGCATCCTGCCCAGTCAGATGCTCTACATTACAAAACGTGGTGAAACAATCTGCCAGCATGACCAAACCCGAGACCTCTCTCGGGGGGACGATAGGCACGGGCAGGATGTTGAAGGTCTGCATGTTGACTGTGATGCGGTTGTCAGTGAGACAGTGATAGCCAATGACTAGCTGACCAGTGAAGCAGTTGTCTATGACTGAGTTGTTCTCAGCTTTGTAGGTAAGCCATTCTAAATCTGACAGTCGTTGTACTGGCTCTGCATAGGAGTTATTCTGTAAACCATGGGCTTGGTCAATCTGAAAAAAAATGGAATATAAAAGATCACATTTAGCTAAGCAACACAAATGCAAGGCGGTTTGTCTTCTATAGCCTTTTTTTTTTAACACTACCCAGTGTCACATAATTATTTCTTTTCTAACACATGCTCTATCAGAGATAAGATTGTTGAAGGAACCAAACAACCTTTTTTTCTCATCTTTTTATTTTATCTACAGTACAAATGTGTGTATAGCGGTACTCTGTATGCCAGGTCAATGAAGTTATATTGACGGTAAATTCCCATGTAACACTGGGTCCTTACAAATGAATACAAATAGTATTTTTTAGAGTAATATCCTCCTTCAATAAGACACAGTATATATATAGCTTATATTAAAAAACAATATGCCCCTTGGCTAGCCAACATAAGTCAAAGGCAGACTTCATCATTGACCAGTAATACTAATACTGTGTGTATGCAAGATACATGACAAGTGGACTTTTTAAGTGATTTTTGTTGGATTTTTCAAAAATTTTGTTGAGTCCCATTCTACAGAAATTTAACTGGTTCAAAAAGTCTTGGCAAGTCCTACAAGAAAGACACAAGTCAAGATTGATTTTAATAAATGTGTCCAATCACTGGACTCATTGTGTTATATGTACACTATAGGTACTTGTACATAAAAAGTTATGCTAATAATATACCTCCTGTTTACAAGCTGACTTGAGGTCTTGCAACTTGGCTGGATTCAGGTCTCCATAAATAAACTTCAAAGTCTTCAATCTCTCACTTGCTTTGGAATTCTTTGCTTCTGAAAAAGAAATGAGTGTTTCATCAGTCACATACATGTCTTATTTAATTTAATATAAATAAAAACTTTATTTAACAACAATTATGAAACAAGTTATTCAACTTATATCAATCACTCTTATTATTCCTTGGTCGCAAAAAAACAATATAGTTCCGACTCCTTTCTCATTCAAGTAAAGTTTTATTATTTTATTATTATATTCATTGTGCATGCAGTAAAACACATCACATTTAATAATTTCTGTTAAATTTATTTTATATTGGTGACCAGTGTACAATTTAAATGTATTTCATGCTAAAAAATTCCCAAAATTATTCCCTAGTGTACAGTATATATATATTTTCCCCTGAAGAACAGCTTTGAGCTTTTGCAAATATACATATTTTGGTGCCTGTTATGTCATGATCAGGAAATTAAACTATGATATACATGTATTATTATCAGAATCTATTTACCATCTGCATTACTCTTCCTGTTTTTGTTGAGGAGACAGTGAAGGGAGTCCATGAACCACATGTAGAACTCTGCTGCGTCTTGCTGGGTCTGTCTCTGTGTTGGCAGAGCCACCACACTGTTGGGGAGACTGGATGCTGCCTGACGAAATGCAATAGGATCCAAAACTTTGGCACTTCCCTTTACTTTACAGTTTTCTAAAATTTCTACAATAGAAGTTAAAAGCAAGGACTCCTCCATAGTACATTCAGATTCCTTTGAGGTTTCTATACTTAATGACTGAATCAAGTTGGGAGTCCTTGCTAAACACTGTATTATACTGTTCATGAAACACAAATTTTGTCCCTCGTTCCTCAAACCAGGAGGCTTTTCAGGTGTGGATGAAAACCCAAATGCTGATATGAATCTGTTTTTGAGAGAAGAACTCTCTGATATAGAACTATCTGGACAACTGGAGAAACCTCGTCGTAAAGGTCTACGCCCTAAATTCTCTCCAAACCAAGAAGGCTTTATCGGAGGAGAGTTATTAACTTTTCCTAATGGTGTTTGCTTATTAGATGGTCTTAAATTTGTAGAAGCCTCAGTAGAAAAACTGTACTCTTCTTTCCTAAGTTGATAATGGTCATCATCTGTACCAGTGGTTGCAGTTGTTGAAGCACTAGAACGTCTGAATGCATTTGGCAGACTCATTCTAGGCAATTTCGACCAGAAACTTGGCGTGCTTTGTGTCTGCTGCATTACATTATTTGGGGGTTGGAAATTCTGGTTAGACGCAAGATTAGCTTGTGTATTAGAAGGGAAGCCCATTCGACTTTGTTGAAGGTTTTTGACAGGATACATTCCATGCTGCTGCTGTTGTTGCATTTGGAAAGGAACATTTCTGTTGTAAGGTGCTAACCTCTGTGCAGCCTCTTGTCGCACCTGCTCTGAACGAAAATATGCCTGTTGGTTGTTTAAGTGAATCTTCATGCGTTCAACACTGTCTTGGTGCTGCTGGTATTCTTCCCATCGTGTCTTCAGGGAGATGTACCAATTCCTGACGTTGACCATCCCACTGGACTGGGTGTACACAAAGGTGATGATAGTTAGAAATATGAGCACTACCGGTGTGTGGTCACAAAAATATATGATGATTGATGTTAGAGCTAAAATGATAGACTCCCCAAACCATATCATTTTCTTTTCCTCAGGAGTCCTGTAAAAGAAAGATAGATTAGGTACCATAGGGAATAAATAAACTGAGCAACTGGATAAAAATATTTTTTTGCATGCAATGTGTTGGCTGTAATTGTTTTAAAAGGAGCTTTTGGTTGCATTTTACAACCCTTTTAAAAAAGTTATCGATAGAAAAAACTTTCAAACATTGAAAAATACATATAATTGTACACCGCCTGAAGGAAAAATGACTTGTTTAGAATTAAATGACAAATAATGTTAATGTATATATGTATGCAAGAGGAATTTTGCAGGTCTTTTGTTGTTTTCATTTTACTATAACTCTATTTATTTAACGACTTCCAACCTAAGATTACTGTAGCTCGTGAATTTAGAACGTTCAAGTGCATGTTAGTTTCCGGTTTATAATTAGAATAGGGGAATTCCAAATAAAATATTTACTCTAGAACAACGCCTACAAAATATGGCACCATAAAGAGTAAACCTTATAGCACGTTCAAAATATCTATAATCGTAAAAATAAGAAGCATTCTGCAACCTGGTTACTTGTATAATATATATTGGTATTATTTTCACAACACAGTCACCGGTTTGTTGGATTTGGTCGCGTGGAAAAGTAGGAATACTTTCAACAGGCTTGGACAAATAAAGACGTTCGACTTGTACATTATGTAATTAAGTTGCAATAATTTCCTATATGCTCTATAGTCACGAAGAGTCGTCATGTTTACCTTGAATCCCCCAAAGTTATCTTTGCAAAGGCGTCGATAATAATGAAGAAAACAAAATCCAACAGCGAGTTCCAAAACAAAGAGTAAACTGCGTCGAGTATCCACATTTTGGTAGTTATCAGCGTCAAAACTAAATTCAGTAGTTAAATATAGACTCCGCTGTCATCCATTAACATGACTGTCTCGTAAATTCATCAATAAATAACGCTGTATTATTCTTTTTTGTCTTCATTCCAAGCAATTTAAAATGTTGCTTCCAAAATGGCGCTTGTTGATGTGCGCATGCGCTGTACAGAAGCAAGTACTTGGTTTGATATATATTACAAATAAAAAACTGAACGACACGAAATAGCAGACGATTGCAATACCATTGCATATCCAGGCATTTGAAAATTAAATCATGAATTAATCAAATATACTGTTAACCAAGATTAATAGTGTTCATGCAATCAAAATCATTACCTGGTATTTTTTTATGAAAACGCAATATAGATAAGTTTCAGTATTTCCGGTTCAGGAATTATCAAATTCCTCCGATACAAGACTCATAAATAAATAGATTACATACAGGTAATACATCACAAAACATAAAAAAACTTATTTTCTATATGTATGTATAGTTTAATTAATATTTCATTGTAGCTCTGTAGTTGTAGAAAAGCCCTTGATTGTTCCTATCATTGTCCAAAGAGTTAACAAACGGTTTCAGGTAATTTATCATTTTCATATTGGAAACAGTTCTTATTGAAAAGTATAGTGCTTTCTCTGGCCTGCTTGTTGATCGTTTGGGTATAATGTCATTGGGCGTATCTTGCTGCTGTGCCGTTGAGTAACAACTTCACATACTGTTACTGAACGGCAACATTCTTTATCATAAATACCATAAATATTTTAAATAGTTCAGTTATTTCTCCTCTTATTTAGTTAGTAGTTCCATTTTTTCCAGTCTTTCACTATATCTTAGGTTTCCCATACTTTAAAGGCACTTTGTTGCTATTCGTTGTACTCCTTTCTTATCCATGTTTATAAAGATATGGTGCCCACACTGGACTGGCATAATCCATGTGGGAACTATAGTACCAGGCACTTGTATAAGGGGGAAAATGACTTTTGGTCCATAAACTGAAACGTTCTCCAGAATAGTGCAAACATCTAATTTGCCTTTTCCACTTTATCATTGATATGATTATCGAATGACAGTTCAGGGTCTATCGTAACTCCAATATCCTTATCCTGTTCTATTGTCTGCAAGCTTCCTCCCTTAAGCTAGTAGGTGGATCTGATTCTGACGTGTTCTTGTGTATTGCCCTTACCTAATCTCACATGCTTGCACTTATCAGGATGTATTTTCAAAAGCCACTCCATTTACACTTTTCCTCGAGGTCTTTCTGGAGATAAGCACTTTCTCCTTTTTTTTCTTTTATTATTTTGAAAATCTTAGTGACATCAACGAATAGGTACACATCTATGACAAACATCAAGGGTCCTAGCACGGAGCTTTAAGGGATTCCTGATATTGCATTCGTTCATTCCGAGTCTATGCTGTTTCCTGTTGCCTTTTATTTTTTACCTTCCAGAAGTGTTGAAACACAGGAAATAATTTGATTAGAAAAGTTATACGGGTGTATTTTGCTATTGAGACGCTTATGAGGACAGTATCAAATGCATTTTTGTAATCCATACATCCAAAGCTTAAGTCCATTTGTCAAGGACTTATAAGAGATTGATCTTTAGGCGAAAAGTAGTTATTAATTATCATGAAACTTGTAATAATTTGATGATCGCATATGAAAAGAACATGGAAGATATGCTCTGGAAAAGCGTTGCATTACATATTTTGCACTTTAAATTAAGGTCAAAGATCGAAAAGTAGGTCACAGTGCACGTGGCCATTTTTTACATGACACTTCGCCTTCCCAAGCATACTGATATACCATCCTTGGTGGAAAGATGGTGAATTAGCGATACGATAACACAAAAATAATATCATAACCATCTGCTTGGTAACTAAACGCCATGTCATCGTAATAAAGTACATTAACTTTTATAAATAAAGTGTCATTACGTAACATTCGGTATTCCAAAAAAAGCTCATCCTCGATATCCAGGGGTTACGTTTACTCTCTACAACCCTGGAATATGTCATAGCAATATTAAAGGCACAAAGATTTGGTCTTAGGTAAAAAAGACTGACCAATCGCTAGACTGATACATGCCCTTTGAAGATTACAAAGGAGAGACGCCTGATTTCATAGCCTGTCAATTTTTACCGTTACGTGACCGCGAGATTCTTTTGATGTTCATCAAAGGATCGAACTAGTGTAGAGAGCGAACGTGAGCGTAATCCCTGGATATCGAGGATGTAAAAAGATAAACGTGATATACACTTGATAACAGTTTTCATTTTACAATGATAACGCCACAGAATGTTTTGGAATGACATATCATTGGTTTATTAATCTAGTTGTCTCGCAGCGACGGAGGAGCGAAAGTGAAACTATGGTGTTACTTTTCCGACGACGGCGATGGCGTCAAACGTTGCGTTTTGCTCAACGTTAAGTTTTCGTTATCTGCTTCTTTAGTTAGAAGTTAATAATGATTTTTATGGTGATGAAGTTTTTTTTAAGTCTACCTTTCATACTCTCAAGTGAAAGTGGGGACTTTTTAAAATTTATTTTCTTTACATATTCTGGGCCAAAAACAGAATTTTGGGTGATTTTTTTAATTGGACATAACTTCTTTAATAGTTGTTAAATCAATTCCAAATATCGTACACATCTTCAGTATACACAGTTATTCAATACATAATACGGATGTTTTGCTCAGTGACCACAATAGTTTTTTTGGCAGAAACATAGTTCTAAAGAATTTTGGGTGATTTTGAGAATTGGACATATCTTCTATAATATTTTTTTAGATTTACTTCAAATTTCATACACACCTTCAGTATACACATTACTTCAACATATACTATTGGATTTTTGCTCAGATGACCAAAACAATTTTTTGAGCAGAAAACATAAAATTTTGGTTGGTTTTGAGAATTGGACATAACTTCTTGAATATTTGTCTGATTTGCTTCCAATTTTAGGGTCAGAAACAGATACATTGTATTTGAAATGCTTGGCTCCATTCGTATAGCGGATAACGGCAAGATAAGTACGCATTATCTTGTTTCGCTTTCTTGTCTATAATTTACTATGATTTTATCGTTTTATATAGACACATTGATCTTGATTTGGGACCGGTTCGTTTGTGTTTGACGTTATTGGTGATGTTTACAACAGGGCTTTCCCGAACAATTCAAAAGTAAAGGTCAAACTGAACATTTGGAACCGACTATGAATATGGGGATAACTTAAGTGGAAGTGCATGCAACACATACATTCATTAAAACATATGGCTCTTTTACGTGATGGTCCTATAACAGCTATGGTCATTAAGGGACGATTTTTTCGGTGGTTCCCGGAGAAAAAACCCCACTGACAGTCTTATATGGAAGCAGGGACTTAGATAGTAATAAAAAAAATCCGTGATAGAAGTGACTGTTTTCATTAACTAGTAAAACTTCATTCCGTTTCATTTTTTTTTTTTTTTTTTAGGTAAACTAATGATATAGGCTGTACTCTGGTTCATGAAGCACAGCCAGTGAAATGTTTTTGTGTGGCGTTTTGATGACTGGTTAAATATGTTCTATGTTACGATAGCAATTCCACTTTCGCGTTATTGTGAAAATCAAATTAAGAAACAAACAAACAAACAAAAGCATCAATAAATGAATAAATTCTGTTACTATCAGGTTTACTTTCAAGGCCATTTTCCTGGTAAAATGCCAATACTAACATGGAATTGATATGTGATCGAGTAATTGATATGAGTATCGTCTATGATTAAATATGCATCGAAAGGAGGATAGTGGAGTCCTCTTGATATCATGTGAGGAGATGCCCTGACAAAACTTTGAAGATAGTGATAAACATCAGCTTGTAAAACTATGAAGATAGTGGTAAACATCAGTTTATAAAACTACGAAAATAATGGTAAACACCAGATTGATAAACTATGAAGTGATGGTAAACATCAGCTTGATAAACTATGAAGATAGTGGTAAACATCAGCTTGATAAACTTTGAAGATAGTGGTAAACACCAGCTTGATAAATTATGAAGATAGTGGTAAACATCAGCTTGATAAACTATGAGGATAGTGGTAAATACAGCTTGATAAACTATGAAGATAGTGGTAAACATCAGCTTGATAAACTGTGAAGATAGTGGTAACATCAGTTTATAAAACTACGAAAATAATGGTAAACATCAGCTTGATAAACTATGAAGATAGTGGTAAATACAGCTTGATAAACTTTGAAGATAGTGGTAAACACCAGCTTGATAAATTATGAAGTGATGGTAAACATCAGCTTGATAAACTACAAAAATAATTGTAAACATCAGCTTATAAAACTATGAAGATAGTGGTAAACATCAGCTTGATTAACTTTGAAGAAAGTGGTATATATAGTGGTAAACATCAGCTTTAAGCATTTTTTTAACATTCTACAGTGAAAAATGACCATGGCATAAATATTGTTTTCCATTACTGATTAACAAACGTTGAAGTCTTGTGACGATACCATTCGTCTCGCAACTGAATTGGTGTTCATACAAAAAAATCTACTCTTTCTATAGAGGTCGACAAGTTCCACCTGTCCTAATTATAACTTGACGTCATAACTAGAAGTTCATATGTATATCCGGGATTGTGAAATTGAGTGACGTCCTTATCAATACAGACATGACTGAATTATAACTGAGTCTCTTAATATTAAGTTCATTCATTTCAGTTTTCTAAAATACTATAAAGTAATGAAAATAAATTCTGAAAATTTTAATGTAGTATTTCCAGTATTGTTTCATCTGTATATTCAAAGCGAAAAAGAAGGAGTCCAATTGTTTAAGTGGGCAATATCAACCCGATTGGCCAATACAGAGCTCGCCTGTGCGTTCCGTTTGTTTATTATTCCTAATTTTGTATGTGCAACCTAAAATCTCCCAAGATGGCTGCTTTCGTCTGACGTTTCTTAACTTTCTTGCAAAGTTTTTACATTTGCAAGGTGAGTATAGTTTTGTTCAACCAAATTGATGACTAAACATTGATTTGACATGGATTTCCCCGATATTTACTTATCCGATCAAGTTTGTATAATCTAGGTCAGGAGAAGATCGGCCTTCGTAGGGTATGGTCTGTCTGTTGTGTGCAGTGCCACTGCCAGTGGGCATAGCGTGCAATACACAGTCTCACGTTTACCGTTACTGTAGCGCACACATGCTTCTGTTCTTGATGGAGTGTGCTCTGAGCTGGTGCGGTGTATGGATCGTGTATGAGTAAGTGCTGGTGTACCCTCCATTGATGTGGTATCATCTAGTAACATGATAGGTTCATATTTTCTCGCTCATTTTATAATTTACGTGCCACACATTCCATATCAACAATGTCACAGTTAATGACTAAGATCGGACGACAGGAGCTCATTTCGACCTAAAGATACAATACGTAAAATGTTTATGATATTGTATCGTATGACACAACCTAAACAATATCATGAATATTTTTTATTTTATTACATATTGATTGACACATAATTAGGAAACTCCTGTGACCAATAGTGAGTACTATCATACTGTGGCCCTTTCTACTGAATAATATATTTATTAAGACATATACATGTCTGATCCATTTGTCTGAAGGGAAGTATTAGAGGATGTCACGATCGGGACTTAGGAGACAATGTTTTCAATTTGGCCAGTCTCGTCAAGAAATTCAATACAGATAAAAAGCTAATACATCAGATCAATACAAATGAAAAGCTTATACACCCTAGCTTATTGTTAGCCTTTTATAACTGATTAATTTTTATAAGAAAAAAATGATGTTTTATTAAATCTGTCATTTTTTGTTTCAACAAGTATATATTAATATGGATATTTAGCACTAAATGTACTGAAAGAATTTTTGACACACACCTATTTAACTATATATAAAAATTACTTGTTGTTTATATTGAATTATTTGTTTTGCTTTTTTTCTTCATGACAATACACATTGTATATACTGATTTGTTTTTATATATTTTGAAACATTTGCAACAGCTTTGAAAAGTCAAATGATGGTAGTGACCACTACTTGACCATATGCATTTTGTAATTCCACTGTCATTGGCGGCACCAGACTGAATTTATAGATTATGCTTTTGAAAAATTACTTTCCTAAAGTTGAAGTTTAGTCTAAATTACTGTTCATGAATGTCAATTTCATGAAAGTAGTGTCTGTAAAAGTATGAAAAGTGGTATTCATTTGGTAAGAAAACATGATGTTTGGAATATAGCAATGTATTCAATGGATCACTCTATACTCAGGTCTGTCAGGAAAGTAGACACACATTTTCCAGATATTGTCTGGCCTAAGGCAATCATACTTACGTTTTTTGTTGTCTTGTGGACACATAAGTATGTCAATCTACTTACTGGTCAGTGGTTACATCAATTGGTTCTGACAATAGGTCATTCCAGAGTTGCCTAGGGAGAAGCAAAATGTCAAGAAATGAAAAGTAGATTAGCCAGGGTAATAGAGAAATCCAGTGCAATATAAGGGCAGCAATAATATATTAGTCCCAAGTTACCAATTGGATGGGATGGTAGACTTAAACTGGCATGGTATTGTAGGATTGCACAATGTTTTGACCAGTCTGCCATCCCATCTTTGAATCCAAGTAATAACTTATGCATGTCCAAATACTTTTGTATAGATCTACTTCATTTAAAGATAATTACTGGACATTGTCTCATTAAAAACTGAAGTCTGTGTCAGGTGTTTTAAAGAGGTCAATTGCTTGTCCAGGCCATGGATATCTACATCTTTCACTGTTCTGTCAACCATTACACAGTTGCACAGTGTTTCATAGTATAAGACTTAAAAACAAAGCAGGAGATGTCTTGACTGAATCCACCCATGCCACAAAAATACCCCTTTTAAACAACTTATCTTATAAAACTTTATTAAGATAAATCAGATGGTATCATATAAGAAACCTCTATTATGTCCTCTTCTTAACCAATTGTGTCAATTTAACCATATCATAGGTAATGTCTTTAGGAGGAATAAATGTTTTCGGTGATGGATGAACTTATTTAATGTTTGATCTTGTGCAATTATGGGTCAGAAGCTCAACAGTCCAGATCTTAACTAGTATTATAGGGGTCAAAAGTATAAAGTCATCTTAATCCTTGATTCAGCAATAAGTTTTCTTGAGATAACTGTAGCAGGTTCTAATATATATACATAGAGTTATTGAGTAGCTTTAAGTTTCTGGTTTGATCCCTGTTTGAAGCACATCTACATTAGTTTCTTTCTCTTAACAATAGTTTCCAAGTGTATCAAGTTTATCCTATTACTGTGAAAAGTTACAGTGTTAACATGTTTCAGTCAATGACAATCTGATGAAGCTGTGTCCTTTGTATTGTACTATAATCAATATTCTACAGATCTAGTGACAGACTTGGGGATGTGTACATGTGTGTGTACGTGTGTGAGTGTGAGGCTTTACATGTGTACTTTTATGACTAAAGTTAGATAATCTGTACTAGACAAATCTTTATACAACGTAGCTAGTTTCTGGTGAAGAGGAAATCATGCTTTTTTTGAACATTTTATTTGACAAATATAAATACATGCTTGCTTTATAAGTAGTAGAGGTGACAAAGATGTTATTATAATACTCTCAAAGAGGGGACATACATTTTATGATAAGTTATAAAAATAAATATATAAAATAAAACTGTAATATGATAGTTAAGTGGTAAAGCAATTACACAATACATTATGCTACCTATCTAATAATGATAAAAGCATGGTTAACTGAAAGTAGGCGAAAACTTAACTTTATGATAAAACAAAAAACATGTATTTTATTCTGACAATCTTAATACTAAATGCATATGTTTTAGATACAGGCATATATTTATACATATAGAAAAAATAAGATCTAACAAACAACTAAAATATATATACACTGTTACAAATCTCCCAGGCTTACATATGTATGTGAACATTATTCTGGGTTCTAGCCAAGTCAATGATCATGTTTGCCTTTAACATATTAACACTTCCTGTAGCCTTTATAGCACTTTCTGACAATACATGACAAATCGTAATGCCAGACTGTAACTAAGCATGAATAAAGTTTCACATACAATTTATGCCAATTAGAAAAATATCAAACCATGCCAAAATAAAAAAAAAATAAAATGGGTTTTTGATTGCTAGATATATAAGCCATATTTATAGCCAACAAGTTTCCCAACTTAAGAACATGGTTATGTTCCTTAAGCACCTGGCAAAACTCCTGTATCCTCATTCCTCTGTTACTAGTCTGTGCAACACACAAGCTTCTAGCATCACTAAGTTGTTGGCATTTTGTAATAGATTTGTTAAAAAATAGTAATTGGTCTTTTCAAGTAATTTGTGAAATATTGAAAGCAACATTTCCACATTTCTCTCCAAGTTATACAAAATCTCTAATCTGTAATGTGTTGAAATTTTTTGAGAATGATTTTGATGAATAAATCTGTAATAATGAAAAAACAAACACAATGGGCCTGCTTGATTGTGGTAGCCAGCCAGTGAAACTAACTGGAGAAGGCACTGATCATGATGGTGCCCATATACTGAATGTAAATGGAAAAGGTGTCCTGCAATTATATATACTGTCCTGTAAAGGTATAGAAAACATTTGTGTTCAGCTTTTAGATGAAGAGTAATTGGGAGTAAAATCAATCATTGTGTGACACAATTTAAGGTCACTATGTCGACACCTCATATCCACTTATGTTTAGAGTTCTTGCCAGTTGCTAGAGGCTAGCACTAATTGGCAATGGCTGATCAAAAACAGGCTGTCAGCTTGATGAACCTTATTAGACTAATGGAATCCATAGACAGTCCATAGATCTTACTTTTACTTACATATTAAATTAAGATACGTAGCATTACTATCTGTATTTCCTGAGCATCCGGCAAGGTAAAAGGGATATAGTGCTTTAGCTTCAAGAATGTGCTATATATTTGGTGTAGTGTAAATTTATGTTTTCTGCATAATTGTGGTCTGATGACTTGATAAATGATTATATCCCTACTGATCTGAGGAGGGAGTGGGGTGGTGGGTATTTTTTAATTGACATGTCTGTGCATCCAATAGTGGTAAAAAGCTTGTGTACAGAATATCTTGCATACCTCTCAATAGGTTTAGTTTATACATGTATCTGCACTGGTGATCATCAGTCAAACTTATTTGATTAGAGAGGTCAAACTACTTGGGGAAGAGGTATATATATGTGTGAGCCCTAGCTCACTTTGTCCCATTTCCAAAAAAAGTATGTCAGAATTTGTCATTAAAAAGTCCTTTAAAAGTCATATTTTTTCAAATTACTTTCAAATTAAACCAGATGCCATAAAATGAACTGTAGGTGTTTCACCCCATACTGTTTTCCAGTACATTACATAAATCATGCAACTATATATTGATATAAAGATTGTCGAAATGTTGCATGTTGAAATGTATACTTGCCCACAGCATTATTCTGTAACATATTTTAATAGGATACATGTACAAAGAGTGTAACCTTTAGTATAAAAATACTGTAGAACTGTTCTTGTGTGATTTTCCTTTTGGCACATTTTTCTAGCTCTAGTGTGAATAAAATGTGTCCAGGTTATCTTAAGTTCACAAAGACCAATCAAAAGACAATTCTATCTTTTTAATAATTGTCTACAAAAGTAAGGACAGTCAACTGAAACTATTACAAATGGTCCCAGGCTTAGGCGGGACACATGTGTTGCACAGCACACATATAGCTCTGCTCAGCAGGATTTTATGACTCATGAGTTTTAGTGGAAAATGTCACTTCTTGTTATGTTTATTATGATGTTGTTTAAGGCAAAAATAATTCGTATACAGATGTAGCACATGACTGTCAGCTAATTACACAGTTTGTACCATTATACTCATTTTCGATTCACAGCATCTTTTCCCTCCCAATTTTTTTTCAGCCAAACAGATATTTGACAAAAAATATGTAAAAATTGTACAGCCCTACAAAGTTTTTAAAATGAGACTAAATTCAACAAATCATTTTATACATAAGATTGGTTCATCATATAAGTGTAAGTCTTAAGGAGGTATATGTATATTGTGTAAGGAGGTTCAGGAATATTAGTATGAAGTATCACAGAACTTCTGTTTTTGTGTGTAATGTAGAATATTTTTTAACACAACTGGTCTTTTTTCATATAGGTTCCTATAAATGTGCATACCTGTGAATATATACTAGAACTGATTATGTTCTCATTGCCTGGTAGATATGTGAAAAGTTTCAAAATCAGAAACACATAAATCTATAAAGCATTAGCGCTTACCAATCTTATTTTGCTTTACACATATGTCTAAAGATTGATAATGAAAGTGGTAATGCTTTAAAGATCTTTTTAACTTTTTATTATATATATGTAATACATGCCTAACATTTTATCAAATTCAAAATTAAACCTCTCTACATGTATTCAGAATGGTCATCTTTTTCTGAAAGCAAGATTCTCAAAAAATGATGTATTTCAACTCAAAGGCCTTTTAGAAAGTTTAATGACTTATAAAGCTATAAATACTGAGCATGAACAGTTCTTCTTTTACTTATACTCCCATTACCGATAACTAAAGTATTTTTTCTTGTTTCAGATTCCATCAAAGAACATAGGAAGCTACTTCTGAGTTCAGTTTCGTTTCTTTTTCGAATCTAAAAGATTGATCAACACCAAGTTAATTGTCAAGACATAATTTGAATAACAAACTCAACCAAACATCCAAGATGGCTGACGATCCCGGCCACAAAGCTATGTTGTATTTCCTGGAGATCCTGATGCATAGCAATGCTCCATTGACCATCAGTCAGCTGGCTGGCCGCTTTGGAAGTCGCAACTTTACAGCCGAAATGAGACAATCAGCTGGGGGCAATGAAACTGGACTGAAGAAGTTCCTTCAAAAATATCCGTCCCTGTTTAGTGTAAACGGAAATTTGGTAAGTTGATATCTGCATTGAAAGGGCAGCATTAGTTTATTGGTTTGAAAGTTTGTTCCTGTGTCCTGATGGGGGTTTATCAAATGCTTGTTAGAAATGCAATTTCTAGATTTGATTCTGCTAGCAATATTAACCATATTTCATATTTGGATGATAAAACACTTTTATGTAACTGTTAATGTTATTTTTTTAAACAACTTTTCTTCACGAGGCAACTTGAGATTGTGAGATTTGCTGTACTATACAGTTTTACGAATTTAAATTAAGTATTCGGAAGTATTTTTATTTTTTTTATTACAACAAACATTATGTACCTTGCTGTCAAGAATTGTGGGTATAGGCTCAGCCTAATTATTTGCAAACAGATGAGACAACGACATAAAATCCACTTAACAT
>JAULCA010436087.1:0-11026 GCA_032360845.1 Crassadoma gigantea | reverse complement strand
TTGAATGACAAGACATTTCATGTTGTGCTGGATAAGAAAATTCCTGGTTGGTGAGTTTTGAAATGTTGATATTTGTATAATTGACTTAATGAAAAAGGTAATTACAGACAGTGGCAGGACCCTCCTTGAACTCATTTCCGGAATAGCCCTTTGTTACACAACCCACATGAGAATCTTTCATCATAAATCAATTTAATCAACTTTGAAGAACATGTATTTGATAACAAATAGTCTGAAATTACCATCTCTTTCCTAAAAAGAGTTTTGAAAGGGCACCAAATCATAAAATTTCTCAAGAAATTTTGGACTACGTTCACACATGCAGCTTTTCATGAATCAACACAAAATTAAATATTAATGGCTACAGAAAGCTATTACATTGATACCCAAGAGACTTTCTTATAAACATTTCTAACACAGTGAAAAGAAGGTATGATGATCGTAATTTACAGAGAACAGTTGTACAGTATGTATAGACCAGTTTACGATGAGAACTATATAAACTGAGCATAGCAAGGGGATATGTACACTATTTACACTTGCCAGTAAGTACCTTATATCACACTGAATATTTACACTGTAGACCAGCTAGAATGATTTATTTACACTATATACAGTTTTTGTATTATACATATTTACACTATAATTAACTATTAATTAATATTTAAAATCAAAAAGGAATCTAGTCAATAAATTTACAACATTTTTTTATATACACTTCTATCTCTATTACTTATAATATTTCTATCCCAGAAATATTCGTCTGCTGGATAACCGAACTACTTGGTAGTGAAGCGGGCGTAAAACCTATCAATCAAACAAACCATTAATCCCTTTTAAATACATCTTATATGTGAATTTTAACAAAACAAAATAGAAATGAAACATTGTTATTACCAACGTTTGATCTGATGTACCTGAAAGCATCCTCCTAAAAACTCTCGGACCATGCTCTCTTGTATTTTCTGCTCCCCTGTGATATATGTCACATCTTATCAAAGGCAAACTGTTGGCTATTTTGTTTCATTATATATATATAAAATATTTGCTATACTGATAAGTCCTTTGAAGATTACAGAGGAACAGCACCCGATTTAAAAGCCAGCCAATTTTTCTATCATGCCTCCCATTTTTTTGATAAAAAAAAATGATAATAATTTGAGGTTCTTATATACCACTTCATCACAACCTAGTTTGCAGGTTGTCTCAAAGCAGTTCAAAAATTATAATCTGTGGTAATAGGGCCTCTACAAGCAGCCAATATCTTTCTCAACTCCCTTGGCTGAGTATACAGTCGGTGCTGCCATTTCCGCGCTCACAGCTAGCATTCAACAATTCTAGCACTGCCAAACCATATACTCATTTACAACCGAGTAGACTGGGTTTAGCAGAGTTAAGCATCTTGCTCTAGGATACTTAAGTGCCATGCCATGCCGTGACTCGAACCACCCAACCCTTCGGTCATGAGCCTGGCGTCCGTCCTACCACTAGACTACTATGTCTATATAATCCAAGTAGCCTACCTATTTCATCCAAAGACCTACAGAATTTTTGATTTTGTCGCGACATATTCCAGGCGTGCAGAGAACGTGAGAGAGTGTAGCCCTATACTAAGCATGCAAGTAATTAAATATAGTAAAGACAGTTGTCGTATTAATCGCTTACAAATCTCTGTAATGAAACTTTCATTACGGAGGTGCTCAACAAACAATGAAATCTTATTATACTGCTAAACTTGAAGAGAATTTTGGCAATGTAAAGGGATTAAGTGGGTGCCATAATAGATATACCCCCACCCCCAATTAGTAGTAAAATATGATTTATTAGTGTGAACTAAATCTGATGAGTACTTTGTTAGATATTTTGTAAACAAGTTTTTAACTTCTGAGGTAAGTGTGACCTTTCACTTTTTAATCCCGACATATGAACACCAAGATTGGATCAAACGTAAAATTTGATGTTAAAATACCATGCAAGGTGTTAAAATGAACTCAATTGATTGAGGAGTTTGTGAGATCAAGTGATACCTATAGGAAACCATCTTTAATAAATGGGGTATATATATGATAATGAAGAATGTCCCTAACTAAGATGATTTCTGAAAAGGGGCATATGTACATTAATACCGATATTGGTTGGACTTCGTTTATGCTACAATTTCATTGTAAAACCTTTCAAAACCAATGGGCTTGTATCACAGGACCACACAACTAGACTTACATCATTATTTAATTGCAGAACTTTAAATATAAAAACATATTTGATTTATTCCAAAGAAGACTAGCAAATCATTTGATGAGATTTTTAAGATGGAATCATTAATCACTAAAGTTATAATGTAATCATGGTCTGTGACTCTACTTCATTTACTGGTAACACAAAAGGGGGGATATTGACACCATAAACATCCACAACACAACAGTTTCTTATTAGATATTTACGCTGACACGTTCCTGTCAGTCACACAGAACCCTTCTTATAACCTCCTATCGATCTAAAATAGACACAGCAATGATGCTTTTTAACTCATTCACCCCTGAAAGCACATTTGAACCCTTCTAATTCAAAGGTTGGAATAGTGCATGGTGAAATTTCAGGGGTGAATGAGTTAAGGAATAGTCATTGTTTTAACTGTCTTGGTATTGGAGACATTTATTGACACATGGGGGTAGTTCCCCCAACTTGCACTAATTATTTCTAAAATTTGTCCTACAATGGCATTACATACCAGTGAAAGTTCAAATATTTGTTACAAATAAATGTATGCATAAAAAATATCACTTTAGTTCAATCTTCATGTATATGAATTATTTTTCTCTCCATCAAGACATGCTGGTCAGTGTTTAATTTACTTTTATATAGTAATCTTAATTAAATGACAGGATTAAGTATTCACTTTTAAATAGTAATCTTAAGTAAATGACAGGATTACAAGTCAGACCTGTTAGTACCCAAGCATAGTGTTCTCCTGCTAGTTTCTTCATTTAAGGTGTTATGCATCAAAACTTTAAGCTCTCATACAGTCATTATTTAAAATCACAAGATAAAAAAAATACAATATTTACATAAAATTTGATCACATACATAAGTGGACTGGGCCAGAGTTATTGATAAGAATACTCTGTAACCAAAAACTCTCTACAATTCAAAAGGGGTTATATATTGATCACAAACCTTGAACTAAATGAAGCATTACAAAGGCAAATAAAGCGTACAGAGCACCAGTGTTCTCGATGAAAGGCCATTCTAGCTAGGCACAGCACCTGGATATATTTTGCTACATTCTATTTTCATTTTTTTTTCTCGATTAGAAGGTTTATTACAATTTCTGATGACTTCTGGTGTATCTTATACAAAATATGATGTGGTATGTTTTTGTTACGAGTCAGCCTGGTGAGGCCGATTTCTCATTGTGTCACTTATTACAGGCCTAATCTGTATGCAGAACACTGTACAATTACACCTTATACACGTTAACTTATCTTACCGATACATATACACTGACACACCTTCATAATCTGACCTCTAATAATATTGCACCCTGAAAACCATGCAATCCTTATCAAAAATGTCAAAAAGCAAGAAGCAATGTCAAATCTTTAAAAGTTCTCAAAAACAGTGTTTAAAATTGACACAGACAATTGTACCATACCGTAAAATGGGAAATTTTTCTGTTTTTTGTTTGTTTTTGTTTTTATTTCTAAGCCAATTAAAAATGTCAAGGGAGGCTACTTAAGGACAAATCACAGGTAAAACTTGAATTGTAGAAATTATTCTCAAGCAGTGTCTGCCAAAATGTATCGCTTATTAACAAAATCATGTGATCTCGCTGTGCATCTACATTCAATTCTTTTCTAGTAACAAGCATTCAGATTGACATGTCTCCATTATGCCCTGCTTTGACCATCAATGCACATGTCAAGTTTGGTTGGTCTAGCACTTATCGTTTCAGAAAAACTAACTTAAACACAAAAACTTAATGTTGATGGAGATGCTGCCACCACCAGAAAAGGAACACTTAAGTCTACCTTCCACTACTTTGTGGCAGCAAGACAAAAAAGAGCAATTTAACTTTTTTTATCATGAACTTAAAACTACTGTGCAGTTGATGTATGCCAGACCATGCTACATTCATAACAAGGTAAGAAGTAATGAAAATGATATAAATCTTATTGCACACTGGGTTTATCACCTCATACATCCATGGCTTCTCCTCTTGATATACATTTGTACATAACTTCTCTGCATTCTTGAATATGCCACAACAAAATTAAAGGCTCAGGTAGGATATCTGACTGGTTTCAGGTCTAAATAAAACGTCTAATAGCCAGAATATCTGTCTTTTAATGATGATAATAGTATATAAAACATTTGATATAACGCTCAATCTAGCTAACATAAGCCACTCCAAAGCGCTTTACAAAATTTGCCGTCATGAAATTCCCTTTGATAATTTTAACAGATATGAGACAAGTCTACTTAAATCACCCCTAAGGTGTTGGGTAAAGAGCAATCAATTTTGCCACAGCATTTTCATAGGACGAAGAGAAAATTTTAACTACATACTGGGAAATATTCACCCAGTCAGACTTTTGCCTTTTACCATATGAAATCGAAATTCCCCCAGTGTTAATTTCCTCTTTCACATTTAATTATTATGAAAATTAGTACTATTGTTTGCTATAATGATAAATTAACCCCTGTTGAGAGGGCGAAAACAGGGAAACTTTCCTGAACTTTTCAGTATATGGAGCAGGGCCCTAGGATTTTGAAGATGAGGTTATTTTGATATATACATTCACTTCTAGTGTTCAGGTAGTAAGACTTCACTGCAGCCCTACTGACTGATATGTACGTACTATTGTTCAGGACGAACAAACATAACAAGGTGATAATCCAATACCATCTCAGATATTGATATATATACTGACAGTAAAATCCACTTTTGCCTAATGTTAAATGTACCCTTCTTATCCAATTTCAATGTATGTTATGTTGTTGACTAATGTTTACTGTAATGATAAATTCGCTCTAATTACGGATCAGGGAAAAGGCAATATAGTAACTTCAATGTCAAAAGTCCAGTGGGTGAAAATTTCTAGCCAATATGTGATTTTCATTTGGTCTTAAAATGAATAAATGTTTTTCCTTTCAATACTGATATTAAATATGTACAGGATCTATGAATTGAAGCAAATCTTCTACTTTTATCATAACTTAAGGAGATTTTCATGAAATGAAATTAACTACCCCGTATTAAAAACAAATGTAACTTGATTTTCACAAATAAGCCAATTATCAAGACTGGATTCTTTGATCTAATGGTGTATGCTTTACATCATGTTTCCTTCTTAAAGGATTTGTACATTATATATAAACATGTATTAGAGAACATCAATTAATTTAAACTTACACATTATGGAAGCCTTGGAAAAAACTGATATTTTGTTTGTTTGTTATAACATCCCTTCAATATAAATCAGCCTTGACCCAAACATCTTTAAATGCATTAAATGCATAACAAATGCACAAAAATCTGGCTTAGAAAAAAATTATATCTGAAAATCAAAAGTCTACGTTAATTAAAGATGGAAGCAGGTGCGACAGCTATGACTTACCCTATGTATATACTCCACCAATTCATACAATTGTTTAAGCGTGTATTACCCATCACCAGCTAGTGACATATGTGCTGTAAATATTACATTGAACAGGTGAAGCTACGTTTTATGACAATGTGACTCAGTATAGGCCTAGATATACATCGGTACACAAATTGGGATCAGAAACAATCAATATCTACATATCCTATACATTATTATAATGATCAGCACCACAAAAATGAATAACAAGATATATTTACAGAACATTGCCTCCCCTTGAATGAGTGGAGACATAACAAAATGGTCTCCCATTGTCTCTGTGCCGCTTGATTTACACAGTTATCTCCCTTGCAGTCATAGCGCCGGTTCAACCAATCTTTATCACAGACAAAATTTACCATTTGCCAAATCGGACACAATGCTGAACAATCTTCCATTACATGCTAATAATACAGTAAATAGTTAGCTTTCCTTTCAGAAATAAGAACTAATTCATTCTGTCAGGAGTGCCTGAAATAAAAGACAAGAGGTCTATGGTCTTAAAAAGTTTCCAACATGCACCAGGGTCATAAGGACGTGTGCTGCTGTCTGATTGGCTGGAAACCTCGACTGCTCCCAGGGCTTCCTGATAATGATAGATTGTGGTCTGACAAATCAGCTGATTCAGCAATGTCCGAAGTTTCAGAGTCTGTTGTCTGCATTTCATGCGAGTCGTGGAGCGGCATGAAGCCATACATGTGTGGTGGCAGTCTGGTCTGTGCTGGTACCTCGTTCATCCCTTCACAGCGCGGCACTGTCTGGTCAGGACTTCCCTCCTCTAGACTACTTGATGAAATACTACTGTAGTACAGAAAGTGTTATCGTTAATATCCAGTCTGGGCATTGACAGAAATGCTGGGATTGATGAACAGACATTTTTTTATGTCAGACACAATTTTAATGAGACATTGACATTCTTTCCGAATATAAATTACATATTTTTCATACAATCTTACTTATTAGCTATCTTCAGATGACCCAATATGTGAACATTTGTTTTTCTACTTTTCACTCTAGATTAATTTTGTAGTTGTAAGATATATAAGTTACCATCATGTTTCATTACTGATGAAGTTATATAAATTTATACAGACTTTAATACACTTTCTTTACTCTTTGAAAATCAACTTTGATTGAGGCAAGTGTAATTAAATCCTAAAGGGATTGTTGTAAAACTTTTTTATCTACCTGAAATATTCACAACCAACAGATTCAGTTATGCATTCTGAGGTACAAAAACTCTTTCCCAGCACTTTGAAATTATCATATGTAATGCAAACAAGAATCAAATTTATCACAATCAACAATCAGATTTCCTGGATATTAATCAAGAACATCAAGAAAACCATTGTCTTTTATCAAAATTTCTGCATTTATTACTCATCAGGAGTATCAAACTAAACAAGCTTACAGTTGGTGTTGCATGCAACACTCGTCCCCTGTCGTCAATTAAATTTTCTAAGCAAAATAGACCTTGATAGCAATGAGGCCCTAAAAAGGGTGATAAATGTCTATTCAAGTAAGTGACCTTCACAGTTGACTTTTTGACCCCTAACTCACTCCTTCCCTATATATTTTCTAATAATATTTGATTGCATCAAGTTTCAATACAATCGGTCAACCCTATCACAAGTTATAAGTCGATTTTTTGCAGTGACCTTCGTAGTTGACCTTTTGACCCCAAACATGATCCCACTCTATACTACCTCATAAGCTAAAATTTTATGAGGTTTCAACCGAATCCATCACTCCTTTCTGAAGTTATCATCTGGAAACCAAAATTTGACAAAAGAATATCTATTTTTAGTAACAGTGACCTTCGTAGTTGACCTTTCGACCCCAAACTCAATCCCACTCTGTATTACCTCATAAGTTAACATTGTATAAAATTTCATTAAAATCCATTCATTTTTTCTCAAGTTATCGTCTGGAAACCAACATCCGGACAGACAGACAGATGGACGGACAGACAGATGGACGGACTGACAGAGACATTCACTATAGTCCCCTCTGAATTCACCGGCAGGGGACTTATAACTAACAAGGATTTTGTGATATGGTTATGGAAATAATCACTTTTTATACTATCCCTTTAATATTTCAATTTATTATTCTGTAATAAATAAAAATAAATAATATATATAAAATGTGTCAGATGGACAAAAAGTTTGAACATTATCTTGATGATGAAATCGGATAACGAAGTTGGGAAATATCAGGAAACACAGGAAAATAGGAAGTGAATTGATGCCAGCATTTTAACTAGGACACAAACCTGTGAGCCAGTGGATGGTGTAGAATCCTGTCTGGTGTGCTAGGTCCAGAGTGGAATCTCTTGGGTGGACTCAGGTAGTTTTCTGGTTCTGTATCCACTGTCAGCAGAAATAAGTAATCTCACAGGATTCATAAACATAAATCTAGAACATTTTAAAAATTTATAACCAGTCAGAATCTTTCTGGGCTAAATCAAAACTTTCATTTGAGAGTAAATGCAATCATTAGAACTCTCATGGAATTAATTTCACCCTTAACAAATGGTCACTTGATTCTCTATAATTTACCATAGCACTGACAAATAGCATTGACATATGGCCATCATAGCTCATCATTGACAAAAACGTGTTATCAATATCACTATGTTACTATGAAATAGTTATAACTTCTGCATGTAGATATAATTAGACTAAGGGTGGAACGATACACTGTGGTACACGATGCACCACAGTATTTCTTTTTGGGTTCGATTCACGATTATTTTGAGTGGTTCCATGGTACACAGTCAGTACTTTTCTGCCTGCTCGCCTGTTAGTACAATGCTCCTCAGTAATGCTGGTTTTGAATGGTTGGTCTTGTCAACATGTGGTAGCATTGTCCAATTGCTGTCGTTTCAAAATCAGTGCATTTCAAAAGAAACAAACATGGAGACGATCTCTGAGGACTCAGCAATGTTGAAATGTCCGGCATCATTCCAGTCCTGTCTTGGGATACTTTGATTTTGCGTAGTAAACGATAACCTAACAAACTTGTAAGTACGTGTACTATTTGTTTCACTGACATGAATTACAAAAGAGGCAGCACAACAAATATGGCTACCCTTCTTAAGAAGAAGCATGACATTTTTTTGAGGGAAAGATGTCGCCACCACTGACATCACAGAAAAAGACATCAGTGAAGACAAAACATGGAAGTCATTACTATTAATAGTCAAAGAGTCTTCCTGATGTTTACAATCGATGCCAAAAGTGGAAAATACCGGGTTGCAAAAGATGCTTAACATGTTGGAATCTAGGTACACGTACTCAGTGCCCAGTAAACAATGGATGATCTAGAGCTATGGTTCTGTATATATTAACTTGATTTGTTTTGTTTTAAATACCATCCATTCATATAAAAAAATAACCTTTTATAAGATTGTATTTGTATTTTACAGTTATTTCTTTTTCTTCTTTTAATTTCGTATCATTTTCAAGAAAATCAGCTAATAAACATTCCTTTACATTTATATATTCATTTTTTTCTTAAGTACAGCATTGTATTAAAAGCATTGTATCATATCGAAACATACGCAACTGTGAATGCTGTACAGCGATACATATTGTACCATTAGGTAGGCATATCTTTTCAGCTGAATTGAAACCCAAACTTACATTTCCTTTTACCCACAGGACTAGGACGATTCACAACAATCGGACTCATACTCCTGTGAAACGAAAAAAAAAAAAAATTGAAACACAAAGATCCTGAAAAGGACTGGCAAAAACTCACAATAATGAAGTATCTGAAGACACCAGTGATCAATCTACAATTGATTTTAATGAGTCTTTTTCAACTGTATTACTAAAAACAATGAGTCCCACAATGTTAAATTTAACTATTTCCAGAAATTTTGTGAGTCCCATAAAAATTCTATGAGTACAGGGCTCGGGACTCGCATGTAGATTTATCACTGAGATAACTAGATACTAAACTACTTCATGAAAGCTTGAAAATCAGACTAGAGCCATAACTAAATTACTTCATGAAAGTCCTGAGTAATGGATAGGAACCATATATGAAATACTTTGTGGCCCATTGAAGCTTCAAACAGCTTACTTAAATGAAGTCTTGGGTGATGGTTTAAGAGCCATTACAGACTTTATTCATTAAGCCGTGGAAGTAGAATAAGAGCTCTTATTTACTTTGCAAAGTTAGTCTATGAATAAAAAAAAAAGAGAAAGAAAATAACTTTGCAGTCTTGTGAAATCTTCCCAGCTTGACTTAAACTGTTAATTACCCCATGAAAGACTTCAGTTTTTTAGACTAGAGCCATTACTCAGATGAAGTCACTAAGAGTCATGCTTGAGCTGTTGACTTACCTCATAAATGTCTTACGAGTCGGACTAGGGCTAGGGCTGGGTGTAAATGAAATATTCTTAACAGGAATCTGCATGGATGGGGAGAAGCATTGCTGAAAATGAATAATTTTAAATTGTAAGTGAAAAAATGAATTATAACTGTTTAATAACTGTATACATGCTTTGTTGGCAATTTGATTTATAGTTTCAATTATCTATCTACAAAGTACATATATTAAGTAGATATTTGTACACACAGAGTAACTAATGTGTTACCTTTCCCACTCGTGTAGGGGATGGGGCCCCTGGCATCAGTACACTGGGAGAAGTGAAGATGTGAAGGGACTCGCTAAAGGACCGAGGTCGCTTTAACTGCTCCATAGGCTCTTGGTCATCCTATCAAAAATAAAAACAGGGTAGAATTTAAATCCGACCAATCATAAAATTATTTCTTCGTAATTACCTAAACATTTGAACTTGACATGAAACACAGTTGCTATAATTCAAAAACAACCTTCTGATACGTTTCATCAAAGCAGCTTTAAACAATAACATTTACAAGCTTACATAAAATTTCATGAATATTTTGCACCAATTTATTGAACTTTGACCTAGAGACAAAGGTAAGTGACCTAAATTGAGTGCACTGCACACATTTCATTAGCTATCAGTGTTCAGCTAGGATTTGAAAAGTTTTTTGTTTACCCTTTTAACAATTCATGATTAAATGACAGTATATTATAAATATCCTGATTTTAATTTCTTAGACAAATCACCAGTACAATACCTGAAAAAAATATCTGATTATTTTACATGCTAACCATAAAATGATTATTTTGATTTCATATTAAAGTATGCTTAAATCATCTCAAACTCATCATAATTGGAAGTAAATACTAAAGAAATAGGAGGTATTAGTGTAAAGTTAAATACAGGGAAAACTCTTGAGGCTAGTTAATGCTTTGAAACTTATCATTGACAGATTATTAAGTCTACCGGGGTAAGTAAAAATAAAAGCCAAAAGAAACCTTTCTAAATAAGAAAAAAAAA
>JAULCA010436076.1:0-11027 GCA_032360845.1 Crassadoma gigantea | reverse complement strand
TTAAATGGAAAAAGTATAAGTTACAGTGTCAATTTATGACAGAAAATTTAAATTCAAATTTGATGCAAAAAGCCAACATAAGATATGGATAAAACACCAATATACTTAGTCAGTATGGGCTGTATGAGTATTGACCTCAAGTTCTCGAAATGTAAGCTAATATTGATTTATTTCACACCTACATATATATTGATGTGCAACATTGCTTAATAAAATGTATTGCATTTTAAAATGATCTAAATATAAATAGCGATAGCGCTCCAGCTTGGTGCATGTCATTATAATAGATGCAATCGTTATACTGCGTCAACGGGCAATGATTTAACAATAAGTATTGTGCAGTTTTTACAATCAGTGAAACGAGAGATTAACTGCCTAGCTTATTTGTACGATGATAGAGATTCTCTTCAGAGAGAATATTTGTTTTAGTAACATTAAGCTGATTTGACATCCATATATTTGTAAAACATCTCAGGGAATATTAAAGAAGGTATTCTTTCTCCTTGAAGACTATTTCGATTTTGTCTGCGCTATTCAACAAATCATTCAAGACTTCGCGATATCGTTAGCTTTGAAAGTGACCAATATTATTTCACCAATATACGAATATAAGAGTTAAAACTTTTTTAAATGACATAACTCTCTTGTGAAGTAATATCACGTACTGTGTCCTGATATTTATGCTTAGGTGGAAGTCATGGTACGTTAATATTTATTCTTTGATTGCTAATGCATTTAAAATAAAGGGGTTTTACAAGGTATGGACTTAAATTACAATGCATGAATACGATTTCATTGACATTCATTATTTTTCATAATATATGCTCACCTCCAATTTCAAATATACCACTGTCGAATTCATTTGGTCTGGAACACTGATCTCGACAACAGATGTATGTGCCTTGATCATCGGGATTTACTTCCGGTACAATCAAACTTGATTTTGTAACCCCTTCGGTTACCCGACGGCGTTTAGAGCTGATTATACGCGTTCTTCCTCTTTTAAAAAACAATTCTCCGTTCGTTTCTTCATCACTATGTAGGGAACACTTGAGTTGAAGCTGTTGTCCAGCGCGAACACACCGTCCTGACAGGGACGTTAGATCTGAAATCGTTTTAAATATACACCAGATGACCAATTTTCTATATTTAGTAACTATAACCGAAAATCAATACCAATAGGACAAAAATTAAACAAATTGGAATAAACATGAAAATCATTTCAATATTATAAAGAGAATAAGACTAGGTGATCCGCAAAGGTTATATTGTTTTCATCGACAACACTCGTTATCAAATTCTAGGTAATATCCGAGTCACGCTTAATAAGAACCAAGACAGTTGCAACAAAACAATTTGGCTCCCTGATGAGCACTATCAAAATTATCGACCTTCACATGCCTCGAAAGGAAATACATTACTTCCGAATGAGGCTAGATGGCGACCACAAAATTCGCCCATAATCTCTATCAACATGCATCTCTTGACACAATGCCTATCTTTATGATATCAGTTACAAGAATGTTGATTTTATAACTGAATCCATGCTGGATTATGAGAACTGAGGCATAGATACAGTGTTGTAAATTTGTCTGTCAGCGGTCGAGATATACTGATGATATTGAAAGCAAGCCCTTGAATACCGATTCAACTACGACTAGCACACGAAACACAAATCTAGTTTACCTCCCATTAACTATATGGAAAATGAGAATCATGTATCTTGCATTGGTAGTGTTAATATACCATTAGTAGTTAAGCATTCTGGTAGATAGAATGATACTTACTGACATAGGTGTAACAACTTATGTTGGTGAAATCTGCGCTAACCATCAAGGTAACAATTAATAACAGACGGTTCATTCTGTAACAAAAACAATAGTTCATCATTGAACTTATTCGCAGAAACATATTTTATTATCAATTGATAAGTTAACTCAGTGTCATAGGCTTGTTCTCATACACATGACTCGTTTTTAGACATTAAGATAAAGACCAGGTTTCCGTTAAATATTTCTAAAAATAGCCTTTAGGGAAATTCCTTTCACTTTTGCAGTGAGTTAAACGTATTCCTATGATAAAAGTATCAAGCATAAGAACAGCATATAGTAATTATTTCAGTTTTGTGAGTAAAGAAAAACACTTCGCTCCAAATATGAAACATTGATAACCTAATCTACAAAACAAATATATAGATCAGCCAGCCACCATCTAATCGGCGACGACGCCATCTTGACTCGATAACGTCTCACGATTCGTCTTTGTTTTAATTTCAATAATATACCATTGAATTTTAACCAATTAATTGATCCAGGACATTTCATTTAAAATATGATAGAAATGACAAAAATAGTATCTGAACGTTCACACGGGATACAACAAAAGGGAAATATTTACACATACTTTATAAGTTCTCTTATCTCTTACATCGTATATTGAATCTCTACCAAAAAATAACTCAAAGTAGGGTTAAAAATATTTAAATATATACCTTCTTTATGTCACCAACCAATATATAATGTGAATCCATTCTTCTTTGTTTTATAGTCCTCCGTTGTTCTGTAATACGACATGCTTTGACGACACGTAAACATTTTGTGTGATAGTTAGAGATGGATTTCCCAAGGCCAAGAAGTAGAGGTCTCCTCGAATTATCTAACTTTTGTTTACAACATGATAAACGCCGGTCCCGTAGATTGTATTTCTGTCTCAACAAGATCACGATAGCTACATTTATCTATTATGGTAACTTCTCAGACAAAAAGTATAACCGACTTTGTTAATGGTAGATACTTAGATTAAAAGATAGGTTCCAATATGTTTTAGTTAGGAAAATTAAACTTGGTTTACAAAGTAGGGTGTTAAAATTATTTTTGGTATTAAAGACGTGCCGAGCTTTCTTTTACTTACAATACCAATAGAAGAATTTTTTTCAGCGTAATACAGTATCTTATTTAGTTATTTTCGTTAAGCTAGCATATGGTCAATCAGTTTTCGCCTTCCATGAAACAAATATGGTGATTCGATTCACTAACAGATAGTTAATACACGACTCCTTGGCTGTATACTCGATCGTTTTAAACCCGTCAACATTAGCTATTATAAAGCCACCGGCATTCGTGGTCGGATGATCATTAAAGTAAACATGTTCGTTTTTTACCGTTCCTCGTATATTGTAACTGAACTTTGACCCATTTAGTGATAATAACCACCCGCTTCCCGTATACTAAGATGCATTAAGCTAACAAACATGAAGCGCATTCTAACGAAGGTGTACTTCTTACAGTGCATGGGTAAAACTGCTATCAGCGCCTTGGTGGAGATGTTTTCTCCTCATGGTATCACCGGCTTATCGGCCACGTCAATCGCTGTTTAAGCAAGTACACCCCCTTTTATTCTCCAGCCTCTTGGCCCTAATCTACATCGGACACCAATTCTGATTGACGTATGTATGGTGAGCTCAAAACCTCTTCAGACAACTCCCCAAAATCTGATTTTATCAAAAGTCAACACCCCACCATCACTATAGATACATTAGGATGGCAATAAATGGATACACAGGGAAAACAGTAGCATTAACACTAAGGCTAGCAATTTGTTTTCCCATAATTACATATATAATGTTAATTTCTTTACAGTTTTAGTTTGACATCATATATACATATTGTTAAAAAAAAGACATGTTTAGCCGTATATATTCAGTACATGTCATCATTATCGTAACTTAAACTGATTGCAAATTACATCGGTTAATATAAAGGATCCCTCATTTGTTTTGAATTTTCTTGTGTTGGTGTGTTGCCCCTACCGTTGTTTTAACAACTTTAACAAGTAAAATTTATTTGAACACACAGTTTGTTTTTATGGCGCATTAAAGTGACACCCACCAATTTACAATAACAAATTTACAATTAAAAATCTAATCCAATGATGCACAACGACGAGTAATCATTCAAGGCAACAATTTGCCGTAAACTGATGTTTCTATCATGAAATTCGAGAGATTTATAGACAAAACAAATGCAAAAAGTCATTTTTAGTCAGAACTTTTGAGACAAAAACTCTCAGTTTTTCGCGGAATAAACTATCTTACGAATGTTGGATGCACACAATATTTTGACCTAGTAAAGATTACATAATGAGCTTTTGATAATAGAACGAAATATTAAAATGTAAGTGAGGCTACATATTAACAATTGGGCTCTATTGTTAAATTGCCAATTTCCATGATTATATGGAAAACTGACAAAAACAACAACAATAATTGTCAAATATGCTAGGAATATGTAAGCAATTAACACAAAAGTTTATGAAAACTTTTTCTTTTTAAAAATCCAAGATGGCCACGTTAAGACTTTATTGATTGAACATGTCGTCACTTACAAACTACTTTTCGTCATTCAATATTGGCGTATAACTAGTTTAGGTTCATTTGGGCGTTTATTTGTACAGTTAACAGCTAAGGCAGTAAGGTATCATCTTTAGGATGTTACAAGATTACATATCCTAATACTGACGAAAGTCACGTCAATTGGGGATCCAAGATTTCAAGTTGTGTTCTAAACAAATGATCGACATAGGTTCTATACTACCAAGTACTTCATTCTATTTCAAGCTCTGTTTGAATTTCTTTGCTCGTCATTCCAATAGACTAGGATTGTCTAGCTTTCTGTAATAGCCAAGGTAATAAAGTATGCCGGATAGATGTGTGCGCACACAAAACACGGCAACCCACATCAGTCGCCATTGTTGTCCGGATGTGGCTGGACCAGTAACAGTATAATATTATGCTGACCAGTCCTTTGGCTGCCTTTAATGTTTATATCCATGTTAACTGATCAGATAGAATCAGTCCTGGTGTGGCCTTAGAAAGAGTAGGAGCTCAAATACTCAAGCCATACTATGTTTTGTGTTTCTCTTAATAATCAACAATCACTGATAGAGCAACATTGAGGTTAACAGTCATATTAAGAAGAAAAAAAAACATTGAAGAAAATACTGTAGAAAATTTAGAATTTGAGATATAGTCATTTGTTTACATTTATGGACCGGTTATCTTTTCTAGGTCAGTTGGCGATGATCAAAATCTGTACGGGACAAATATTGAAAGACTTGCATGCAATTTTACGATCGACAGCGTACTTGATGCGCGTGTCATGATCGCATATTGGCAGAGGGTTGTTGTATATGGATAGTAATGTATATTAATTATGTATATTGTTTTATCACCTATTTGTATGAATCTCAGTTTTTGACCCAAACGAGAGTTTGAGTCCTTGTCATCACATTTACTATGTATGCCACCTGGCGAGCAATAATGGCGTTAATCCATTGATCTTTATTGCAAGTGTTAGTATTTGAATATATAGTTTGTCGCTAAATGTTTGCGATAGAGCACCACAATTTGTCCCGAAGGTGTTCAGTATAACTACATTTAAATACAATATGAGTTAAAATATCTCGGTGAATTATACCACATCTATGACATAGCTCTTTGGCTTTACCATTACGAATATTTACTTATAATTTCGTAACATAAAATATGGAATCTTTAAACTCAGGGAATTTCATTGCTAGTTTCCACAATATGTGTGGTTGCAATATATTGTGAACCATTATAAATCTGTTAAAATCACTGTCATTTGACATTCGTTCTTTCTATTCATATTCCTCTTTCAGCAACACAGATTTATTCACAATTGTTTCCCTTTGCCTTTTAATGGGAATACACTCGTTTGAATATACTTGTTCAACGTATTATAAAGATTGTACTTTTTAAAAATTTCAAAATCCAAAAGTATTCAAAAGTTTAGTTTGATATGCGGTAAATTAACCGAGTAACAATAAATTATTTTTTCATGATCGACCGCATGTTATCTATGATGCCTTTGAGTTCTGCTGATAATGTAACAGCTCCAAACGTTGCCACTAACGTTACCTTAAAACTAAGCAAAATCCAAATAAATGTTGTCTGAATGGCTTTGTTATAGCCCAGTTTAAAAATTAATAGCACACAATTTTGTTGGGAAATTAAGAGCACTATATTTAAACCCAGAAATTACTGATAACAATTACAAAATATAAATTAATTAACACTATTACAATAATTTCATCACTTTCTGGTTTTGTCTAAAAATGTTCTAAAATTTTAATATCTTGTAAACCTCGTTTGAATTTGATGACAGCGGCGATATCATACTTAAACATGTTATGTATGAGTGATTTGAGAAACGACTTTTCGAGCGAAACAATTTTCTTTGTAATTCCTTCAATTGCTCATCCTCTTTGTTGACATACTGTTAACCAATACATTTTTGCTGCTACTTTATTTTCGCATTTTTACTCTCCGTAATGAGGGCGAATTAAATATAATAAACAGAGTGAAACATGGGGAAGGGCGAAAGTAACACAGAGCGAAAATGATTTCATGGCCAAAGGGTGAAACTGTGATTTGACGAAAATGTTCCGGTATTTGGTATTCCTTGCCTTTATCCTTTTTGACATGAATCCAAATTGTCTTCCGACCACGGTGAATATCTTATGATGAAGAGTAAAGCAGATTAGAGTTTCATTACTTTGATATATATATATATATCAGGTAGCTTGTGAAGCTGTAACTGTTGTCGACGATGGTACAACAATGGTTGCTAGAGCTTTACGTGTTAGCACCGAGTACGAAGGGAGAGGTTTGATACGAATTCTGAAGGCATTCATTGAGAAACAACATGAAGAAGATGTACAGTTGAAGGGCAGAGCCTATACCTTCGGCATGAAAAGTCTTCTTAAGAGGGTCGTGGATGGTAAGGCAGACTTCATTCTTCAGAAGGTAGGTAATTTTAATATGCATATATTTTAAACCTTACATTACACTTTCTTTGTGTTATTGCTGAATAATATAAATTTAAATTAAAAAACTTACAGTTTGTAGTTTATGATAAAAAAATGTTATGACTTGACCATCTCGATATCTTGCCTCATACACCCGTGTCAGCCATCAACTCATATCTTGTCCCTCTGGTAGAAAGGCAGTATATCGGGTTGATACAAGGTATACTATAGAAATAGTCGACAGACACCTTAAAAGCTATCCTTTTAATACTATTTCAAATTGTTGTACCTGAAAACCTTCTTATAAACTATTAATACTCAAAGAGTGTTGTTGTTATCACTATTTATTCATCTAAATGTACGTACTTATCATTTTTATTAATTTCATTTGGTGAAAAATAAGAAACTAGTATAGACACACCTATATTTACATTGGCGTTATGTGTGAAGTATTTAGGCCTTGTGTTTAAAGTATCGTGCATAAATGTACCACCTGGTTGGGTTGGCAATAGTAATGTCTGTTAATATGATTTCCGACACTCGGCTGATCGAGCTATACGGAATGCATAAAAATGTATTCAAAGGAAGAAACTCTATAGAGTAATCCATGAAACAAGAGGAAATGCAAATGGAATATCTGTTGTGGATGTCAAAGGTAAAGATATTTATGAAATAATATCTCTCAACAATGTAGATTTTTCTGAAAATTTGATGTTAATAGATGTAGTATTATTCCAACTTAAAATGACATGTTTCAAATAAATATGAATGTTTTTCCTTTTTTGCAGCCTTTTATGGTTTTCCAGGGAAATTCGATAACATTCTTCCTCCAAACAATGACACAACTGTCAAACAATTACAGAGAACGGATTTAAAAGAAATTCTGTGTTCAAAAACAACATCCGAACGTTTGTTTCCGAATGGTCGGCTTATTATTGACTGGGTTCCTTACCGCTTGCTTGAATCCAACGTAAACCATTTCTTTAATGAGCACTGCAACGTTTTCGGAAGTGGATTCCAAACTGGAGTACAGGGACCTCAACTCCTTACGTTTGGAGTGGCTTATGTGTCGCCCGCTGGAGTTCGCTTTAGCCTTGACATCTATGGATGCATATCAGAGCAAAGCTTTATGTGTCATTTGACAGAACATTTGAGAACATGTAGGAAGTTTAAACTTGAAACCGTGTACTTAGTTATCTTTTGTGAGAGCGAAACAAATGACCGCAGCATCATCCTTTCAGCAGTTGAACGCTTCAAAATGATAACGTCAGATGTGTTTGATTACGACATATTGTATTGCGTCGAAGAACCATTGAAGAAGCAGTTTCTCGATTATTAAAATAAGTCTCGCTTGACCAAATGAGGAGTTCGTTCATTCATGGCACCAACGTTTAATTATAATATTAGAAATTAGCAAAATGTGCTTCATATTAACTACTTATTAATTATAAAAACAAACATTCTACTACTAACCCATCAACCCCCTTCTCTCTCTCTCTCCTTCATATCTATGTTTATGATGATGATGATGATATGTTGCCGGTGATGATGATAGTCATGGATTGATTTTACGTAGCGTTAAAAAATGGGATACAAACTATTGATTGTTATTTGTTTAATTCTATTTGTAAGCTGCCATAGTAAATACATCGCCTTTGTTCTTTGAAGAATGTTGAAATGTAAATAACCAAACATACGTATTTGTACTCGAATACTATGATTTAATATAAACGCACTAGAGATTGTTCAGTAAATTAATTTTATATTTAAGCTACTTTGACGACATCAAACATATTATTTCATTGCTTAGAAGTTAAATTTTAACACCTTTACTCCTCATTAGTTTTAGTATAATTTCTAAAACTTGGATCATGAAAAGCGTAGCTTTCGGGCACCGCAAGCGCCCGGGTGAAGCTCTTTTATGGTCACACATGCATGTGTTAAGCGTTACTTTCTTTGTAATTTGTTGTAAAATATATACTACAGTTGCGTCCCTCTATAGACAAATTCCTATTAATGGACCAAGTCCGTAAAATGTAATAACCATTGTAGCGCGCCTGCGCACCGCATTAATTTTAACTTCCGCCTTGGTCGAACGCATAGTATTGTGTTTGCTTATCGTGTTTTCACCTCTGACTGGCCTCCTGTAGTCGAATACTTCTTTTACATATGTTAACCTAAATTGTTTTCGTCTAGAAGAAGACGTCCTATGGGGAACAGGAAGTATTCTCTTCAACCAAATACAAAAGCATTTGCAACACATATGCTTACATTTACAAATACTGAGAGAACTCTCTACGGGTTTTTGTTGGTGTTTTATCTAGAGATAATTTCAACGCGAAAAAAATAGAAAGTCTCCTTTAGTGTATTCTCGCGAGACTTAGAAGAAGCGACTTTAGCTATGTTGCCAGGAAAATAAAAGAAACGTATAATTGTTCTTATGTTTCGATTGCAGACTTTGATAAAAATTAACGTACATTATGAGTGAAAATGTCTATTACATAAAATGCGATGCTAACATGCATGGAACTTTGTAAAGAGTTTATTTGACTATGGCGTCACTTACACGTCATACTTAATCAGCAATTATCGGTTGTTTCCGGAAAAAATCACAACCGGAAAGTTTTGGGTCTGACGTATATTGCGTTATTTTTTTACTGGTGCTAAAGTAAAATGCCAATATTGTTTGAAGATATGTCTTACCATCAGATATCTAATATTTCTACATGGATATACCCTAAAATCTGAGTACTACACTAATGGGTCTAAAGCATATATACATATTAACACAGATACAATTTCATTAGCTTATGGCTGTAATTTTTTGAGAATAACGAAAAAAAAATGACATTCTTAAAGTCTTTTATTTAGCCATTACGCAATTGATCTACACATCACCATAAACGAAACGACTTACATCTGTTTACAACTAAAATATTATATTCAAACTCAATCTTATAAACACAATATTATATTTAATTTCTTCAATTCAGTCAAATTTTGTGTGACTATGTAACATGAATAATAGTATTTCTCATAGTATGTGATGTACGATTTAATAAAAACACATTTTGATTTTAAAACAAGTATTGATTTGCTTAAGACTTGAGTTGACAGAAGAAACACCATGCTAACAAAAACAAAATGTTTATGTCTGAATAATTTGAAACGAAGTTAAACATAAAATAAGATATCTCGAAAATACAAAATTGTACCTTTTACAGAAAGATTAAATTTTACACCCAATGACGTGTAATGTTTAAAACATAAGATAGTCTTAAAGAGTTGTTTTTGTTTTAAAAACCTCACGAATGCTTGAGTCAATTCTCAAATTCAAATAATGCTACATTCTACAAATACTGATCGCCATAATGTATTATTCTACGTTTATTATTAGTCGTAAAGATGTTACAAATATTCTGTTATTGTTCTAAAGATAAAATCTTTCACCAACAGTCTCAGTGGATTAATGAATACTTATTCTCGAATAATTACAATAAAACTTTATCAAAGCGTCATCTAGGTATGTAGTTTGAATACGTGTCATTAATACCCAATATTAAAACGTGTGTGTTGAAACCGCACGTAAACATGTTCTGAAGGAGCTAACCTTCGCTGGCAAAGCCTACTGTTTGTTCATTTGAATGCTTCTTTCACTAAGTACAAGTGTATACCAAGGGAAACTGTTACATCTGTCGCGTTGTATTGCTTCATTGTACTTGTGATGATTTTGGCA
Organism: Crassadoma gigantea; assembly: GCA_032360845.1. Lineage (NCBI taxonomy): Eukaryota > Metazoa > Mollusca > Bivalvia > Pectinida > Pectinidae > Crassadoma > Crassadoma gigantea. The sequence goes on along the minus strand of JAULCA010436076.1, from coordinate 463 downwards.
TCCTGTTTACTACTTTGATAGTGAAACAGGAGTAAAACTGAGTCGGATTGAAAACAGAAACAGTGTCTGATATGTTCCTCAATGTGACAAGAAAAATGTTCTTCCGTTAAAACACCAAATATTTCAAGATCATATACAATTCCTGCGTTAGCAGAATATCCATAACCTAACGTCATTAGGTCTGTTCCATGCGTCTACTTGTCGGTACTACTGCCTAGTATCAATGTAGAATCCTCGCAGAAAATCTCGATATTTGATTCCAGAAGTCGGTAAGGCATCCAACTGACTATTAGGCGATCATTTGGGAAAAGTTTGCCAGTTTCAATATTGGAACGAAAGATGCGCCTTAGATCTGCTTTTTGTAGCCTTCTAATGCATGCACTACGTTGTAGACGCATCAACCCACTCGCTGGTGACGATTTGAGGGATACGTGGAAGTCGATGTGTTCCTAGGAATATAAGA
>JAULCA010436065.1:0-11027 GCA_032360845.1 Crassadoma gigantea | reverse complement strand
GTTACAGGAAGTCTGTGGTCGGCCATGTTACAGAAAGTCTGTGGTCGGCCATGTTACAGGAAGTCTGTGGTCGGCCATGTTACAGGAAGTCTGTGATCGGCCATGTTACAGGAAGTCTGTGGTCGGCCCTGTTACAGGAAATCTGTGGTCGGCCATGTTACATGGAATTTCTGGTCGACCATGTTACAGGAAGTCTGTGGTCGGCCATGTTACAGGAAGTCTGTGGTCGGCCATGTTACAGGAAGTTTGTGACTGGCCTTGTATCAAAAAACACTTTTGTCGCCATGTTACAGGTTGTATAATTGCTGCTGCAGCTTACGTTTTGTACAGTTCCGAAACCCATACTTCATTTGTATTTCTTGTATCTATCCTCACACAATTTTATCTGAATTTGTTATATAATTGGATAACATTTAATTTTACTCCGGATTTAAACTACGTTTTAAATAAGATAATGTAAATGTTTACTCTGTATAATATCAGGGAAAGCTAGATACAAGCTGTATTTATACCGACACACATCTGCTTGTATGCAGATAGGCCTTTTCTATTATTAATCAGGGATAACTGGGCATTTTTTTTATCATATTCAAACGTAAGTACTGTGGAAGTATTGTTTTTCCAACGCCATGATTAGAAAGAAGTGCCATATGAAATGTCTCCGTTGCCATATTTTGTACAATTTTGAGTAAAACTATTGATTTCTATGTGTATGCTTACAAAAAAAAAGCCGTTATTTTGGCATGCTCAGCAGACTTGACGGTGTTGCTCACACTTTTTTGTCAGATAACAGTTATTTATATGTAATATGCAAATATGTAAATTGCACCGAATTCTCAACAAGCCCGCTATGTGTCGTTACAGGTCATTGAGTACCCAGTCATAAGATGAATAAAGGTCTTATGAAATGGCATATGATATTGACGGGCCCGTCACGGAATAACTATAGGTTTTTTTATAAGACATAAGAAGCCTCGTCAGAGCATAAATGCCGATCCTAGGATAAGACATAAGGGGCCCTTTCACAGGGTGACTATAGGTCTAGGTCCGTGATATACTATAATAAACAGGTTGATTATTGGTATTATTTGAGGAAGTGCTACGGTTCTAAAGCCTAGTAGATACTAGCGAGTCTCGGGTATAGGCGATGACTTGTCATTCCGCTATGGGGTTTTTTTGTTGTGAACTCGTTCGCACTCTATGCCGTGTTGGTTATGTACTTTTTGACTTATAGACATCGCGTACTTATAGAACAGAATCGAAATGAACTTGATCTGTAATAAACAAAGCACTTTTCATTAAACACCTTTATTCAAGTATAACAAAAATAAATTTCAGTGTACGCGTTAAGCCTTATCACTAAATATATGTATTGATGTTAGCGAAGGTGAATCTGTAGGTTTGACCTCGAAATAATTAGCAGGGTTTTACATAACAAACAACTAAATCGCACCAGGGGGTAGTTTTATAAGCTTTTTATTATTATCCAACGGTAAACATCGAATGATAACTTTGTAAACATGGCAAGCATACTGTTTACATCAACACTGATGTCATCAGGTTAAAGTACAAAGTCATAGTGTTTAAGGCATATAGAAACGGTGTTCGTTAACCTAGAAAAATTACAATTACATTAATGTTTGCCATTTCATTCCTTGTCCGTCCGTTCTTTGACACAGTCTGTGCTCAAAGACGTACTTTGTACGCCCAATCCAACTTAAAACTTTTTTGAATTTTTCGAGAGTAGTGAATGAATTTTGACCAAACATGGACATCATTACGTTAGAATGTTCATAATTGTATTTGTATGCGGACACTACAACTGTCTTTGTTCTCAATTCTTTTAAGGAGGGATTTCGCGGCACTGCACTGATTTAATCATATAGTTACGAGTTGATTGTCGAACGTAAAGAAATAATAATAATAAAATAATGCAGCATTTCAAAATTGGATAAACTTACATTCTTAAATCGTAGAATCAAGCTCTTTCGATCGTCGTTCCCTGAACAAATTTACAATTCTTAATGTTATTCCCCTGTACTGTCGGGTCGATCTTAAATGTTGACATCAAACATAAGTCGATTTTTGTTAAGTATGGGGCCCTTTTCCAGTACATGCGGAATGATAGATGTGCGATAACGACTAAGTAACTGTTCTACTTGATTTGCAGTTTATATAGAGCATACTTGATCTGATGTTAAAAACAATGGCGATTGACTTTTCCATTATTGTGCAAAAAACATAAAGTATTCATTCTTTTCATTAGTTCTGAGATGTCGTATTTTATATTCAGAAAGAGAGAAAACGTGTTTTTCTTTAAATTCAAACTACAGGTATATGAATGATATTTTTCAAATTGCCAACATGATCAATATTTGACATGGTACCTTTACCTCGAATAATTACAAGTATGGCTTCATGTGTTTATTATTATTATTCTTGTCTGAATCTTCAAATTTAAGACACCTCTGGGACCTCATTATTTGTGAACGTTGAACTGTGTGTTTTCACTTGTGTGAACATCATAAATTGTGAACATCATTAAATATGTACTTAGAAATCCTGAATACTATTCAATTCTATATGAAATATCGCCGTAACACGATTTCAGTAGTTTTACATTAAAAGTGAAGATAACACTGCTAATTTGGATTAAATACCTTTGTTATGCCATCTAGTTGGAAAAAAAATAAGTATACTGTTTACAAGATTTTGTTTGTACATTGACCTCCACAGGATGTTTTTCAAATATGGATACAAATACTATTCAAACGAAAAAAAGTGACGGTTTATCGTATATTGCATCTTTTGGGTATTGGCTAAAAAAGTGTTATTTAAAAACAAATGAAATTATACTACTTGAACTTCTTTCCATTTAAGATCGTTTCCACAATGTTGGTCATACTTATATAAACAGATCCTCTACCTAATTCTTAACCATACAGGCTTATTCATTTTAGATGTAAAGCAAAAGAGCATTTAAAATAATGTCGAGGATTATCGGCCAATGCGCTGTACTAAGAATATGTGGCGTCCCTGTATGGTCTACCTATGTGTGTGTTCGTGCTGGTGATTCTGTTTCTACCTCTCATAGAAAAGCGATATTGAATATAAGATTGTACGTGTTAAAAAATATAGTAAAACAAAATCGTATATAATGTTTAGCGATGTTATTCTGTTGGATTTCCGATATCTACCTCATCAGTATAACTGTAGAATGAAAATTGACATGTGCTTGTGTTTGTGTCCTTTACAAATAAAAATCTTCAGGAAAATTTAAGATGTTCGTTTGCTCATAGATACTTCTAGCTCAATTGGTCCGAAGGGCCAAATAAGCGTATACCGTGGTGCGTCCGTCGTCCGTCCGTCGCCCGGCGTCAAGATTATATTTTAAACCCCACATGGGTCAATTGTCTTAAAAATACTTTAAATAACTTCTTCTAAATAACCAAAAGGACCAGGTTGGTGATATTTGGTCAGTAGCATAATGGGATGGGGCTACCAAGTCTGTTCATATGAAATTATTTTCACCCATATTCAAGGTCACAGGGGTCAAATATGTTCTTTTAAAAAAATCAATCTTCTAATCTAAATGACAGAGTGATGATATTTGGCCAGTAGCATGCGGGGTGAATGACTACCAAGTTTGTTTAAACGAATGACCTTCACTCATACTGTATTCTAGGTCACAGGGGTCAATTGTTTAAAACAAACTTCAAACAACTCTTTCTGAATAACAAATCTGAAATAAAATGCTACCAACATTGTTCAAATCAATGACCCTGGTCACGGTGATGTATGTTTGGAATTTTTAATCAAATTCTAAATAACCAAACTGACAAGGATGACGAAATTTGGTCACTTGCATACTTGGATGGAGTGCTACCAAGTTTGTTCAAATAAATGACCTTGACCCATATTCAAGGTCCAAGGGGTCAATTCGTGATGGCAAAATATGTCACAACTACATTGTTCACTGTTGGAGAGCTTTTCTTATTTTTAGCCAAGACGAGTAGTCGAAACTATTTCAAATAATAACTTCGTTTATAAAAAAGATATTCACAAACACGGATTTGATAGCTTCGCCACCTACCGAGATGGATATACGTTAATGGGTCAGAAACACTTAACAAAATGTCAATGAAATGTATTCCCACGGCCACGACTTCACTTTAAAGGCAGTAGTTATAATTAAATCCTTATCACCCTTCAAAAATTTCGTATTATTCTTGAAAATACAGCGAATATTTCCATTAGAAACTGTCACTTGAAAAAGGGTCGATTCACACAAATGTAGCACTTATCATTTACATACTCTGTCCTACTTCAGTTCCATATTTCCGCCAAATTAAAGCACGCAATCGTTCCTTTTGTTCATCTCAACGAACCTAAAACAATAATAATAAGAGACTTTTTGAACAACAATAATACGTTTGAAAACTTGTCACAAATGGACCACAACGAAATCTGTGGAAAATACTTCTTATACTGTCAAATCAATACATCATAGTGACACATTGTAAACAACTAAGACAGCTACACTCCTTCTAAAAGCATACAGGAGGTGGATACTAGATATCCTTTGAACACGAATGTGGAAGGTAGGCGAGGTCTTCCTTCCTAGCTGTTTAGGGGAGTGGCGTTAGACTTCTAATTAGGGATTTTTATTCAGTGTGTTGAATATATATTTTTTGTCACAACCTTTGATCATAGTACCGATTGATCACCTTAACAAGCCATTCCGATTGATATGTCTCGCCTATGTCCCGCTTTGACCATTAATTATCAGAGTAACTAACTTAAACTCAAAAACATTATGTTGATTGAGACGCTGACAAAGTTTATGGACCATGAAGGGTAGGCCGCATTCAGCTTTTGATGCATGGGTCGGGAGTACTACTTAAGATGCATCTATGGTCAAAGTTTGGTTGGTGCAGTGAAACTAAGTTAAACGCAAGAACTTAATGTTGACGCCGCCGTCGCCGAAAACTTAATACCTTAGTTACGCTTCTGCTACTTCGTCACGGCGAGACAAAAATTAGCATAATATGTATACCAGTGCAACACAATAAAACGTTAAAGAATTTAGACACATCGCATGATCTTGTATACTTGTGTATATTTAATGCTCAATATTTACTTCAAGTCATTTCCGCTTTCCAGATAAACCCTTTTACAGTGATATTCGTGTCTTCCTCTCAATGAATTTGTTATAAATTCCAGGGAAATAAGCATCCTTACGTCCATTCATATTTGTTTAATTGTAATCTAAAATAACGTAAATCACTGTAGTGCAACAAACATTTATGAAATTTTTCATATCCTCACATTCCTGGAATAGATGAGAGCTATTTTCATAAGTCGTTTTAAAAATGATACTTTCTGATCGAATTCCCCAAATTACATATTTTATATTCATGTACACAATTTTATCACTATATCGCAACAAAGATTCTGTCGTTTTCATCTTAGCAAATTTTATTAAAGAATCAAAAAGATGGGATAACTGGCTATCCCTATATTAGTAAAATTATTCAATAGCAATATCGTCCATCTAATGTATATTTGAATATGTATATAATATAATGTATATTACAACTTTTGATAAAATTGCTTCTGAAATTCAAATTCTAATAAAGTCGTATGAAATGAATGGTTTTAATTTACTTTCATCACCAGAGTTTTTATGTTCACATTTTTTAACAGAATAATTTGCAAATTCTTATCAAATTAGTAGAAGTCAGCGTATATTTTCATTTTTACACTTTGCTTGATTTAATCAGCCTAATACTGAATACTTGTTAAATATCTTTTGGGAATGCTCGTTTATTTTTAGATAGTTCCGCTCTACAGTCACGCTTATTTATCTGTATTTATCGTTACTATGTAAATACTTTCTAGGTAATTTAGGGAAATTGTCACACTTTTTAAAATACCGAGCAACTTTGTAAAAGATACTCGAAAACAATATCACAAAGAACAGTTTAGAACAAGCAGATATGAATACTGAAAAGATATATTGTAGAAGGAAGTTTAAAACTTCATTGTTAAAAATAGCCGTGAAAATATTACGTAGTAATATTACAATGTCAAACCTAAGGGATGGTCAACATCAATAAAACCAGGAAACATTGCACATGTGGGTGGATACTGAATATTGACTGGCAATAACATAGTCGATATCACTACTAAGAAACACTTCAACTTTATTGTTAATAATACCTGTCAAAATATTACTTAGAAATTGCTTAAAGATGATTTTCAACATTACTACCATGACTAAACCAAGGGATGGTTAACATCAATAATACTAGGAAACATTAACACACGTGGTTCGATAGCGAATAGTTATCTTTGACAATGGCATTATCATTAAGTATAACTAAGAAACAATTAATATATGGCTGACAAGAATACCACTTACATCCCTGTAAACGAATTCGACATCAAGTATGCTAAGAGGAAATGTGAAAGACAGTAGACATCAGTTTTAAGAAGGAAACATTGAAATAAGGCCAAACTCAATTACTGGGAAACATCTTTAAACACCCGCTACTGATAGTCAATAAACATTGTGAGCAGATGTCAACAATATGTCCAGGAAGTGTTTAAAATAGTACGACAATTCTATCGGCAAAACATGTTCGACACCTGTGGGACTTATGTGATTTAGTTTAATAGATGATGATGTTTCACCAACAGCTAAGCTCATTGAAGGAGGTCTAGTTCTAGATAACAACGCAAATAAATCGATAGCTGTTTTAATAGGAAACATTTAAAATAGGACCAAACAACTTCGTTTCTTGGAAATAGTTTGAATGAAGTCCAACAAAAATGATTCTAAGAAACTGACAATGAAACATTTGATATATCGCCAAAAGTAATACTATTGTGAAATATAACTGACAAATAATATCAAAGAGTATCGGGAGCAGTATAACCAGTAAACGTATAAAATAGGGCCGACAACAATCCTAATATCCTACATTAAGTCTGACACCGATATTACTAAGAAACAATGTGAAAGAGTGATGACATCAGTGACACCAGAAATTATTATACAGGGAATTTTGTAAACAACGTAAAAACGGGAAAACTATTTGGAAGCATTGGGTATTAAAAGGTAGGGCATTAATATCACTTCAACATTACGGAGAAGGATTAACAGTTGTCTGTAAACAACATCAAGAGATATAGTTCCAGAGAAGGCGAACATAAATATTCAATGGTTTAAAGTCACGTTCCTACTACTGACATAATGCCAGCCCGGGAGTGTCACATTTTTATCTGATTAAATTTTTGAGTTATTTTCTTGTGCTATGTACTTATCCCGTATAAGGCTTTCACTAATTTACATAATTATGTACATGGGTGATGTTATGTCCTGAATCTTCAACAGTGTTCATTACAAATATAATTTAAAAAAGAAACATATTTGATGAAAATTTAAGATATGCATCCATGCATGTTTAAACACAGCAGAACACATAGTGCAAGGCGATTTGTGTCAGTGGTTATATTTGGTGACACAAATTCATGCATTAATGATGCAGAACACGTATTATACAAGTAAGGTAGCTAGTTATGGTGTCGTTTGCAAGTTGAAGCACGATCTGAAATGAAACACGTAAACACGAAATCACAGAAGAAAACATGTCTCAATATCAGACAGCTGTAAAACTTGCCTTAGAACTTCACCTTATCCCAGCGACTTAAAGTCTCGATTTTTAGCAAGTACTACATGTATGCTGTATAACATTAACCCATTTTATACAATAACATAAACCCATTTTATACAAATGTAATGCTGTATACATTTTATTAGTAACAAGGCTAGAATATGTTGAGTTTTCCCTGTATGATCAGGACACGCTATGTCATGATGTAAGCTATTTACGACAGCATGCTAGGATCCTATGATATTTCAACATTAGGTGAAATAAATGACCTTGACCTAATTTCAAGGTCACTAGTGTCAATTGTACTCAAAACTTTCAATTATTTTTTTCTGTCAAATTAAGAGGTGTATTGATAAAGGATGAAATTAATTTCTTGTCTCATTCACAATGTGGCACACACTGATACTTCCTTTTGCTTTGACATATTTGAGGGGTATATATAATGGACGTGAGCGTAACTCATGGGGTATCTAGGAAGGACATTCATACTCTTTCGGTCAGAATACGGCGATCCACTTCTTAATGTCCCTGACTTGCATTCACTGAGATCAGGTCAAATAAAAACGTTCACTGAAATCAGGTTCTTGTTATGTAAGGTACTTTTAAAAATGTAGAGGATTGTGAATCAGTTGTTGTCATATAGAACCTAAACTTATAAACAAAACATCCTACTTATGAAGGACTTCGGTGCATAATTTGAACGTTTTAATCTTGATCCCCATCAGGTAATGACACAGGACATTATCCACCAGTTAAATCTGACCTTGAGATTGTGTTGAGACAAATTGGGGAATAAAATACAGGGCTCTGACACGACAACAATTCGGCTAGGATTCCAAGTTCTCATATTGGCTTATTCAGTAAGAATACAAAAGAACCTTGTGGTTGTATGTCGGGCACTCAGACCTACATAAAACACAGGACACTATTACGGTTCACAGGCTTCCTTTTGTCAACGTCATCGAAATAACTATGAAATACGCTATTTAAAAAAAACTATTTTTAGAAGTTCAGAGTAATAAAGGCCGCTGACCGATTTTTTTAAAGTGGTGGTTTACATAACAGGCCGACAAGGATGGAACATTCTGGAATATATAATGAACGAAAGCGGATTGCGTAAAACTTTTACCATCCCACTACACAGTCATTTGTCCTATATACAATACACTCCCTTTATTTCTTTATTTTCCGTTTGGATAGAACAGTAGCACATTTAGGCTACAGGGACCTGATAATTTAATACAGCTGTATTTGGACCTACACTTAGATGTTCTGAGTAATTTAACATGTTTTAGGTGTTTAAATCGACTTTCGGTAAAAATGACACCCCCAATGAGCATATATTTGAGAAAAGAGGAAAGCTCTTGATGTCGAAACATTTCTTGTTAATCTAAACAAATTAAATTATTCAAGACTATGAAAATGATATGTCTATGAAATTTTGATGTCTTGAACATATTACGTTTATAGACATATTTTAACTATAAGGAATCTAGACATGAGGTCTATGAATTCATAAACATGTAGTATTGAAAAAGTGAAGTCCTTAACATAAAAGGTCTATGAATATATAAAATTATTGAAGGTGGTAACATTTTGGCACAAAAATATTATCTATATGAAAAACATGTCTGAAAATATTAGCATACATGATAAGGAAATATTCGATTCATCGAAATATTGAGTCTAAGAACATATGCTTTCAGGAAAATATGCATGTAAAGTACGAGTACAAAATTAAATCTATGAACATGTAAAATTTGAACATACATGTGTATGAAAAAACAAAGCATGTGAAAGTGCGTGAACATAGTCATACCATGAAAATATTAAGTGTCTTACGAAAGCGATCATACAAACATATACGATTTTAAATGACATATAATTTTTAATTTATTGTGTCAAGACAGTAACGATCTTAAATCTATGAATCTATTAATATATTAAGCATGTGAGCATATTAAGTCTTGAACATATTACGTTTAGTAATGTAAGTGAATGAACAAATAACGATTATGAAGAAAAAAGCCATTAACTATTTGAACATAATAACTAAACGAACATAACAAAATAACGAATGTACATAGGAGTAAAGTTGAAAGGTAAGTAAGTTGTGTAACTTATTCGTTTGATCTTATCTGAAGATATAAACAAATATAGTACCCTAGAACTGGAAAGGGAAAAGTTATATTGAATATAAGTCTGTCCGATGATGTGAAATCAAATACTTGGTCAGTTTCTCACGAACGCGTGTCTATTCCTCCAATACAAAGACATATATGTCAAAAAATATTTTGGTATTCGTCATCTAACTTACGGAATTCTACAAATCTTTAAAGGAATGGCAGTGATAAAGTTTACAAGTTTTCAGAGACGTTGACTTTGGAATGTTGATAAATATTTTAAAATGCTCTGTCTTATTTTATAAATTTATAAAAGTGAGATTTAGAATGATTATTTACAGATACAAAAAGTAACAAAACAAATCGTAAAGAAGAGAGGCCAATTTTGGCCTTCTGGTGACTGTCATCAATAAATTTTACTTTGCCATCATGATATGACATTAAATTAAGGCCAGGTAGCAGACCTTACGGAGAAGGGAAGAATGCATTTTCAACATATATATTTCAAATTGCCATTTAGCTTATATTTAATGGTATAGCATACCATTCAGAGGAAGACCTATATAAACTAAGCTTGTTGTCTTAGCCTTTTTTTTGTTATCGCAATGAGATTGAATGAAAAGAAATCAGTACATCAGTTCGAGAATTGCTGTTTCTGTGGGTATCTTGATCGTTAGTGATTCTATATATAGCTATGTCCAGATTTCCAGGAATACCTAAATCATACGGTTCTGTCTTACCAAAATGAATATAAAATAGTTTGTTTCTATTTCAAAATGCAACAAGCATGTTAGTTATAGAATCTTTTCTCTAAATAACACACTTTTGTAAATTAAACGCTTACTGATCAGAAAATTGTCTTTTTTTTCAAAAATGTTACTATCTAACAATGAAACACAAGTGGATACGGAAGTTTAAACAAATGCACATTTCGAGTCTAAACTGATAAAACATTGGCTAAACTTGCACAAATGAAAACAGAAGTGGAAACCATTGGAAAAGTACAAAAAAGACAAAAAGCGTAAGTGTTTTCTGCAACAACGAAAATACCCAACGTCCGGCAAGTAGATGCGGTTTTTAGAAGAATGATTTTTTTCAACAAGATGTTCCCCAGACTTTGGACTTGTGGAAGCCATAGTTACCACATCAACAAGAGGCCCATGGGCCTTAACGGTCACCTGAGTTCTGATATATTTTATTCAGACAGTTGGTTTTGTTTTTAAAA
>JAULCA010436054.1:0-11030 GCA_032360845.1 Crassadoma gigantea | reverse complement strand
GAAAGGTCGGGCCCCGGCATCTGTCTATTATTTATACAGGCTGCGGAGGGAGGGGGCACAACTCACGTGAAAAAAAAACTATGATTTGTAGTATACAGGCTGCAAAGGGAAGGGGCACAACTCACGTGAAAAAAAACTGGATGATCATCGAACTCACTTGTTCACAATGCTATGATATATGCCTTCAACTGCCAGAAGATCAATTGATGATTTTACGATACACGGAATAGTTTTACTCCCAAGTCACAAATGTATGGAAGATGCAAAAAGTTGTCTTAATCCTAATTATGAATCAGCAGTGCGCTCTTAACATATTAATCACAAAAGGTTATTCTTGAATAATTATAGGCAAGACTAGCAAAAACACAGAAATATCCTTGTTCACATTCACATGGTCAACAGTTCTTCACAAGCCGAAAACCTCAAAAACATGGAACAAGTTGGTAAAAACTCCAAAGCATGGACGGGTGCTATTACACAAAAGTTAAGCTTTTGTTTAAAAAACTATTAAATCATGAATTAAAAACATAATACACATATATCAACCCGAGATGATAAAAGAATGCACAAGTATACGAGGCTACTCCTGATGAAGGTAAGGGCCCCTGGGACTGAAACTGCACCCCTATGACTCGTATCTGGAGAAGAAATACACAGGCATACCATGTTATCATAATATCAACGTCTTAGTGTAAATAGCCTGCATACCACTTAACGGGCACAGATGTTGAACATTTGATCCAATCACTTGCATTTAATCATCATTCTCAATCACGTTTCCTTACATGGACTCTATATATATACATATAGAATGTTTATGTAACAGGATTATTGAATAATTTATGGCCAGATCAGGATTTAGGACCCAGCATCTCCTTAACTCTAGAAATTAAGATGCTCTAACGAATTAAGTTACTTGGTCATCTGTGATTGACCATGTCCAGTTCTGCTCATTAATGTTACCCTTTTTCGGAGTTTCTGAAGGCAAACACTTGGTAATATTCACCCCTAATATAAAGGCACATTTAAGTTCTTCCAATTCCATGGTTGGAATAATTCATTTTGAAATTTCAGGGGTGAATGAGTTAATGATACTTTGTGCACCTCTACCAAGACTGTGTTACAAACAGAAGATATGCGAATGACAGGTCGTCCACTAATCGTATGACGTTGACAACAGTGTAATATACACATCAAAGTCGCAGTTAAGAAGCCTGTTTACATATTTCACACTTGGTCTGTTTGTTGATGTGGCAGTTTGTCTATAAGCCTATTCTGAATGTAACATTCCACAGGGGTAAAAATTGGAGATGCAGGCCTATGAAGTATTTCTGAAAGCTGCCAGAAAACAGCATTGAATCCTGAGGTCCGTCCCAATTTTATGATTTAATCCCAAATTTTTGAACATGCTCTAATAATTCGAACTTGCGCTTATTTTGGTGGTTACAATTTTATATAATTTGAATAAGTTACACAATAACCAGTTTAACCAGTCGAACTTACCGGTCTAGGTTTACCGTAATGTCAACATATCCTTACTGTCAATGTTATCCATAAGGAGGCCATGGTCAAAGCACTAATTACTGTGATATCATTGACTACAATGCTACAGAAATAGATCCATTTCACATTTTAATTCGCTATGGAGGGAAAAAATGTTTTTAATTTTCGCAGTGCAGGGCTGATAGGTCATATAACATGGGTTAATATGCAAAAATATGTGATTGGTTGCAAGTTTCAATTGTGATGTCACGCCTAGGACAAGTACATGACGTCACAGACCTATGTCAGAGCTGGAGTCAAAATGGCAGCTTTTCATATTTCTAGGTTGCATGAAGATTGTTGTTTTACATGAACAAATGCCCAAAATCTTGATTATATTGTAATTAAAAGGGTTCACTTCGGGTACTCCGGTTTCCTCCCACAAAAAGACACCCTGCACGCTAAAATCCAGGCCAACAAGAGTGATAAATAGAAGTTGAATAACTTGTTTCATAATTGTTGTGTAATAAGTAAAGTTTATATAAAAGGATCTTACACATGTTTTCATTTCATATGAAATTAATGAAACATGTAACAAATTTTTCATTTTAGCTTGCTACAGGCTTACTACATTGAAAAACCAATAGACTTGATCTTTTCATAAATCTCATATGAAACGAAAAACTCCTGTAAGATCCGATATAAAAAATATATGAATTTAAGATCTTATAATAGTTTGATTCATATTTGTTTAAACCACTCTTAGGTTGAGAGGCATTCAAATTTCAATAAAAGCAGTCATAAAATTTTGTTGTAAAAATCATATTGCTGTTAATTACTATATTAGAATTAAAGACAAACTATTTTTAAAACAACAAATGGTAATTCTTCATAATTTATTAAGACATTTTATTTACGGTAGTTGCAATGGAATATTCATCATTGATTTATTTTGACAGGAAACAATTGTCACAAGGAAACACACTGACTGCTTCAATACTGCCTATAGAAAAAAGTATGGAATTTACATATATTGCAATACTCTATTTATAACCGGGGACCAACACATGTATTTACCATTCTGCACTTTAAATGAACAACATTTAAATGTATAGTCAAAAAATTAACATGATAAACAGATGTATTGGTAGGCATGGTAACTGCTGTATGATGGAAATAGAAAATATAAACAATGGCTACAATTATATCTAATACTGACTTAAAGTGTGTAGTTTAAACCCAGAGATTGCACTGAGAAATATATCCTACATTCTGAAAAAATATATGTTTTGAAATTTAGGACAGGTTTGGAAAATTGCACTCACCAGACAGAATATTTTGTCTACATTTTTTTTTGCTTTTTCATTTGTTTTATTTTTTCATAATTATTCACAAATAAGGATAACAAAGTTAAACAAAAGAGTCTTTCAGAATCAACCTTGGAAAGAAAACATTTGTATCCTCTTTTGGATCAACAAAATATCATGTCAAAAATCCTGTTCATTTATTTTCTACATTTGCACAATTTTGTACATTGTGTACATGTTTACAGTTGGCTTTCACTGGTTTTATTGTACACAAAATTACCGCTTAAATAAATATATATATACATATAAGTGCTAAAAATTATACGCGTGACAACATTATCATGAAAATAACAATTATCAATGCCAAAACAACCTGTACTGAACAGGGTGAAGAGGCATGTTTACAGGTTTATAACACAGTTTTTTTTCAAATTCAATAAAATGGAATCAAACACAAGGGTTTGGCAGTAAATAAAGCATACTCCCTTTTCACCAAGACGGCTGGGGTTGGATTCCCTGATTGGATACGAAAAGGTATGGTATAGCGCCATCATTTAATCTTTCTCAATCACCTCATCTATTTTCAGTCAAAACTCATGTGTTCTGTGGCAGTTTATATGTCAATGTAAAATCACAAATGTAGACAATCACAGTGTACATATTTACAAAATTGTAATATTTGTTACAAAGCATTATGTCTCCTGTTTCAATGAAAATGACATGAAAAACTACTCAGAGAATTGAAGTCTTAAGTGTGACAAAATGAGAATTACAAAAGTTGATCCAATACACATGGAACTGATGCTATACTTTGTTGAAGAAACTTCCGATTACATCTGAGGATAAAGAATGAAATTAACGAACTTCAGAAGTGTTTTCTGTTTATAAATCAAAGTTACAAGGCTGAATTTTGGTGCCATGACCAGGATCAAACCATGGCCACTATACATCAAAATTAGCTTGTTTGTGTTTTATGTCCTATTAACAGCTATTGTCATTTAAGGAAGTGCCAGGTTTTGGTGGTGGAGGAAAGCCGGCGTTCCCGGAGAAAAGCCAGCGACCTAGTGCCAGTACCTGGAGACTGCCCCACGTAGGCCCCAAAGGATCCAGTGGTGTAGGGCTAGTGATAGGATAATGTCAGACACCTTAACCACTTAGCTCCCATATACATAAATTAAAAAGGTAGATTCAGAAGATAATACAGAAGAAGACTTCAAAATGGTAAATATGCAAAATAGGTCTCAAAATGAGGGACACATCATGAACAACACCAGCAATAGAGCAGGAACAGAGACAGAGCATAGTAAGTGATATCGTTCTATCCTGACATTGAAGTAATTGCAAATACTTATATGAAGGTTCTGTTTTTCAAGGCAATGATTTCAATTCATGATTTTTAAGGTTAGGTGTACATAGTATCATGCAGACAATTAGACCATTTTCAGGGAATCCAGACTTATCTTAAATTTTGAAATGGAAAGAAAATCTACCAATTCTATTTAAATCTTTTAAAAGATATTTCAATCAAGCAAGATTTTATATCAATATATATAAACCAATAAATCAAATTCTACTGATTAGGATTTATTAAGGAAAATGTTTGCCATCTTGGACAGTCAAGGGCAAACATGACATGGACACAGGCAAGCCTACTAGTTCACACAGGACACATCAAAATAAAATATCACATTGGATAGTTGGCTATTTCTGGTAATAAAACACAGACAAGGTTATACTTATGCAAGGTATCGGCCCAAAGTAGCTGAGTGCTTATGATTTTTGTTTACAACCTGCAAATTATGTATGTCTGTGAAGAGACTATTAAATAACATATATGAATGAAAAATGAATCTTACCATCTATACCACTTTTTATAGCACACTGTGTAACTTACAAGTCTAATTTTTGGTGCTGTGACCAGGATCAAACCAATACATTACAAAACAGTAGATTCTGATGAGGAAAGAGAAGAAGACTTCAAAATGGTGAAAACGGAAGAGGGCTTCAAAATAAGGGACACATCAATGTGACACCACAAATAGCTCAAGAACAATGTATTTGGGGCTAGAAAATTATTTTAAAAGCACCTGTCAGTCGGGGTTATAGTTTCTGATTTTACTATTAATATGCAATACGCAAATTCAACCAACCCAATGTGAATGCCAAACTTTGACTGGTCAATCGGGACAGAAAATTTGAGAACCACTAGTCCAGCTGGAGTTTTTACTAGTCTCAGACTATTGGGCTGATATTGTACATATCCCTATGTTGACCTGTGCCAACTGCCAATGCCACAGAGGTCATTATTCTTTCAATGCATACGCTATGAGTTAAACACAGGACTTCTGGCTTATGCTCTACCAAAGGAGCTGAAGAGAAATTCACCCTGGCTGAGTCGGTAGCAAGCAGCTGCTTGTATTTCACCAGGGGGACATTTGCTATGACTTTTACCAATCCTACTAGTGTTTGTAGCTTACTTTATCACACCAAGCTCTTGAAAAAATATTTTTATTAGAAAATTTCTGACAAAAATGCAATCTTAAGTAATATTAAATTTGACAGATTTTACCTGTACCATTTTTATAATGGGCTAACACTAAAACAATAGGACATTTCCATATGAACTATTGTGATGAATTCAAATTAAGTAAGAACTATGATCATTACTTATTATGAAAGATCCCTATGAACTTTTTACTAACTGGTTACATTTTACGGACCACATGAATTTCTATATAAACTTTTTTCGTATGAAATACATGCCATGCTCATTCAGCCATTGAACTATTTTTAATTAATGCTTGAACAGGTCTTTGAAATAAAATTAACAATACAAATCTTACTGGAGCTGAAGATCAGGTTAGATAACTCCATACAAGATACATAATAACACATGTGACCACCATGCCTCCGAAAAGAATGTATTTGTCCTGATAGGAGCGTTTCTCTATAAGTCGCATTACTGTATTACTAAGTCCTAGTACATTGGCGACGTCCAGCATCTTTTTGTGAGCACCCTTCAGAGTAACCCGCTGATCACGCAGATTGTCAATGATGCTATTTCCAGAGCCTAACAGGTTGTCTATGTCATGATGTGAATTCTGTAGTCTTTCATTGTGGGCCATTCCGGCATCAATCTGAATAGATGTGTCTCGATCTTGGTCGTTGGTGGTGAAAGTACGGGTGAGGAGTGCTTCCCTTTCTCGCTCCTCTTCCTCCTTTACATATCTGTAGCAAAAAAAAAACAAAAAAAACAACTTCAAAAACATATTATGAACTGAAATATTTTTTTGATGCACTGATTTTATTCTAATTATATGGATCGTCATCTTACACTTCCTCTGCTGTCAGCTCTATTATATGAATAAAAGTTTATGTTTCATCACATAGAATAATTTCTGAAATATAACCAAATGAAGAACAACATAATTCTGATCGGTGGATCCGATTTGATAACCGTTCGTTACCTACCGTTTGTGTTGAATCTGTCTAAGGGCGGCCTGTATGTGCTGGCAGTCGTACTTCAACTGGTCAACTCTCATTTTGGCGTGAGCGCGGCGAGTTGGTGGTTCTTTGTTTACCAAGATCTCTAAACGTTCACAATTGCTGACAATGTGGTCGATCCGAGCCTGAATCTCGTTCTCTATCAAATGAACATGATCTCCGACAGTCCTCTCCACCCTCCCGAGATCGCCTTGCACTTCCTGGATCAACTTATTTGTCTGGTGATATAGGGATTCCATTGTCTCTGATTTGACTGTATATATGTTAAGTTAATGTCTCCTTGTCAGCTTCACCATTACACAGTCACAAAACGCGACCATATGATGACTGATGCACACCGAACCGACGTGTCAAACAGCAGCCAGGCCAAAATCCGAAAATCAATGTAGATCATGCGCTTAAAAATCTTGTTCTATCCCCCATGTCTGTGAAGCATTTACATGTGCATGATTGTAGTAGGCGCTTTCATGACCACACTTCCGGTTGTTTACAAGCACCTGTGTTGCAACATATTTCATAGTATATGAGCTAATTCAACGTATGAAAGGTAAATAATGCAGTACCAAGTGTGTTCTTACGATGAAATGGAACACATGCAACCATTTTTGCACATTATCCGTCAATGTCATGTCTATTTAACAACACTGACGGCTCGCTTCCTAGAAGAATTATTTTGGTGTCATTACGAGTTATTTTACGATTGATGATGAAGGAAGACTTTCAACCATTTTGCTATTGTAAAACAATAATAACATTACAAATAATGTGCCAAAAATTGTTAAAATTAGTTAAAAGGACATACCACCTTTCGTAGGTATATTTTGTTGAGTGCCAAATTTGTAGCAGGAGAAAGAGAAATGCAACAGCTGAACCGGGGATCGAACCTGGAACCTTCGGAACTCTTGACAGATGCTTTAACCAATTGAGCTACCTAATCGCCGATAATCGACCAAGTTCAATTCCTCAACACATTTTTACCAAAAAAATGACTCCCATTAACAAATGAAAGTTTGCACATTCATTTAAATATCAAGTCACATGAAGGAGCAGAAAGACTGTTCAGGCGATGTTGTCCTTGGTTGTTAAAGAGAGGACAGTGGTGGGAGAAGTGATATCTTTAGATATCCAACTACATTGACAGGGCTATCATTAAGATTAGAACTAAGCAATCCTTAAGAATCAAACTTGACTCATGTTTATTTGATAACACATGGCTAAGCTAGCAGTTAAAATATGACACACAATACATTAATAACTGAATATACAAGAGATTGAACAAAACCAACCTACAATTGTAAAGGAAAAGATCAAGTTTAGTGAACCTATATAATAGCCCCCTACGTGGTAAAATTAGGCAAATGGGTACCTTGATGATGATCTATTTAGTGATAATCAACCCCTTTCCAATACACTGACCTGTGCTAAGCTTAGAGCCCTAAGCTTACCCTAACATACCCTAGTGTGTTTGTACTGCTTTCATTACAACGGTTTACCTGTCTTTAGACACCTAATTAATGCATGAATTAAAATTTGCTTTTGTGTCATTGTGCGGTGAAAAATAATCAGGTGAGTATAGAAAATATAATTTTTTTTAGGACTACTGATGTCATTGTGGTTACAAAAAACACTTCATGGACCTTAATTTTGTAGAAGTAAAACCAAACAGTATTTGGAATTGGCACATTGAACGGCATTTTACAACAAGAATAGCAGCTTGCATTGTTATTATTGATGTATGCAGGTAGTGTGTAAGAATTGTACCTGCTGCCCCCATTGCATAATCGTAAGAGGCGACTAAGTATGGGATCTTATCTTTTCGCTTCTTTCTGGACAACTTTCTTCTTCCTAATGTCTCCTTTGACAATGCCTCAAGTTAAGCGTTCGCCCCTGTGGGGAAGGCTTTTGGTTCTGTCCCCTGGCCGAGACTGCCAAAGTCTAAAAATGGTAGTTTCTACTCCTGCTTAACGCTCAGCAATTTAGGAGTGGGACAACTCGTGACTGGGTGGGATGTACTGCTGGCTGTCTTCGGCAGTATGTTTCAGTGAGGTAGCACTATAAAGTCAGTTCAGCGCTATCACAAGGAGACAGTACACGAACATATCGCAGCCTCCCAAAACACACACGTATTCACTACATGCATGCATCTTGTACGCATCCTTAAATGACCCTAGCTGTTAATAGGACGTTAAACAAAATAAAACCAAACCAAACCAAACCAAACAGGTTTTGATATTGAGTTTTGAAATTTTTCTCTGTCCAATTTTTGGGGATACTGTAAACATGCACATATTTGCGCTTCAAATATTGCACTAAGAAATAGTTGGGCTTATTGAAACTCATTATGTTGCATAAAACTGTGAGAATTCTTATTCATCGAAGTGGGGTTTTTTTGGAAATTTTTTAAAAGTGTTAATCGGTTGAAATTTTGAATTGATTAGGGGCATTCAGGATCATTTCTGGCCTTATTGGAGATTTAAAGTTAGCTGTTATATTTGTTATCTGGAATTAGTTAAGTTCGCAAATATGAAATTTCAAATTCATTTGACCACCGGTTTAGGAGATGTGGCATTACAAAGAGACACATAAACCCATATTTTTGCAATAAAATCTGAGTATCGTCTGTTGTGCTCAATTTGGTTGAAAAATGGCCATTTTGAAGGAAATTAACTAAACACTCTTCAATTTTTGAAAGTCTCTGCATATAACAAACAAATTAATTTTTGACATACTTAACATTGTCATACTAGTGTTCATTCTTAAAAAGGAATTTTTGTTTGTATGGAGACTTTCATTTCTGCATGTGACGAATTGTGAAGTTTTTTTTAAATACTGTCCAAAATCACATTATTTGGGCAATTTTTCATAACGCAATTTTTTTGCTATGGTAGGGCATAGATCTATGCTTACGCATTGGAAAAAATCTGCTCCAAGACAGTTAGCCCAAATGAACCAATATTGGGATTATAATAGAAATTGATAAAATCATGACTCGAAAAATTACCATAATGCCCAAAGTCCTGTGAATGCACTAAATTACTAGAATTAGATATGTTTACAGTAGGCAGTTCACATGTACACCTTGATGTGTGGGTGTTATGTTGATATGATCACATTTAAATATTAAGATGGTCTGTTTCAGGAAGAAGATGTGTTTTTGGTGACAATGGGTAAAGACAAGAATATACTGTACCTGGGGAATCTTCGTCGGGACCTACCCCTCGTGGAGTTGAAAAATAATCTTTTGGAACTCTTCTGTAACTATATTGGTGTTGTCGTCGATTGGGATGATATCGATATCAAGAAGGGCAAGCAGGCATGGTTTGCGTTTGTTGATCTTCACGACGAGGGTGAAGCGTCGGAGACACTTGAGGAGCTTGCCTCCTGGGAAAACCGCCGTAACCTTCGGTACAATTTCACGTACATAGTGCAACCATATGAGTCGCTGACTGTTGATTATAAAAAAGTGAAAAAACAGAGGAAAGCCAAGAAACCTAAACCAGAAGAACATTATAGCGAGGAACATTCCTCGTCTGGTTCCAGGAACAACAATGCTGGGAGAACAGAGAGCAAAGATACCAAAACACAACCTACTGTGAAACAGACTGCAGGGATGGCTTCAACCAATGACAAAAAGGTCGCTGCTAAACAGACTGTAAATGAAGGAGAAAAGAAAATTTCTCCAAGTCCTTCAAAACCAAAGACTGCAACAGCCAGTAATTCAGAAGGGAGGGAGACCATGACGGCTGGTATGACAAAACTGAGTTTGAGTGAAAACCATTGCTCAACGTCGACCTCCATGACTGGGTGTCCGGTCAAGGGGTCACTGGCGGCCACATCAACCACTGGTCTGGAACAGCCCTCTGGTCGATACTACAACGCTGACCAGTTTTTGGGCACAGAGACTCGCAGCAGAGAGTATAAGCTTGGTTCTGGTAACTATATCAAGAAACAGCTGAACAAAGATGTCTGTAGATATGTGTGTGGCTTTCTCAACAGTCGAGAGTCGGGTACACTGATGATAGGAGTAAATGATGAGGGTGAGTATTAACAACATCGCAGAATGGGACACTAACACCATACGATAACAGTACCCACATCGGATCACCAAACCATCATTTTATTAAATCATTGAAAAATCTGTGTAGGAATTATATTCATTTATGATTGTATCAAAAATAGTGTAAAAATAAATCTGTATTTTATGGCCCTATTAAATTTAAGTCAGAGACAAGGTTACTGTTACTATTAATAGGTTAACCATAGGGCCATTTTGTTGCCTAGTACATGAGTTATGCTATCTTTATTGATATACATATAATATATTTCTTAATGTACTGTGTTATCCAGTCGTATCTGTTAATGCATGTTAATTACCCATGTAGAATGACATATCAGCCCTGTGATTGGTTGTAAGTTTTAATTGTTTCAATAGTGATGTCATACCTAGCTAGAACATGTACATATGTATTTGACGTCACAGACTTACGCACTGGAGTCAAAATGAGGGCTTTTTGCATTTCAAGGTTGCATTAAAATTATCGTTATACACGATTATAAAACAAATTTTGATTATGTGGTAAAAAGGTTCTTCTAATTATACACTCGATATAATTTTATATAAAATTCTTGAAACTTGTCACAAATTTTTCATTTATGCTCTCCAGAGGTTTGCTAGATTGAAAAATTTGTAGATTATTTTCATGAATCTCATATGAGAAACTCGTGTATAAGATCCTA
>JAULCA010436043.1:0-11030 GCA_032360845.1 Crassadoma gigantea | reverse complement strand
GCTATGCTGAGGCTGATCAATATTAATTATGTTAATTTGAGGTTCTTATATACCGCCTTATCACAACCTAGTTCGTAATTCGTCTAAGCGGTTCACAAATTATTATCCGTGATTATAGGGCCTTTGCAACCAGCCAATACATTTCTAAACTACCTGGGGAGAATACAGCCGGAGCTCCAATTTCGGCGCTAATAGGTAGCATTTAACAATTATAGCACTGCCAAACCACGTACTCATTTACAGCTGAGTAGACTGGAACAAACGGAGTAAATTATCTTGCTCAAAGATACAAAACAGTGCCGTGCCGTGACTCGAACCCGCAACACTTCGGTCACGAGCCCGGCGTCCTACCTCTAGACTACCGTGCCTCCTGAGATCGCAGGTAAGAGGGGTTTTGAAATGCACGAAATTACCGACACGTATCATGACGAAAGAAAAACGGGCCGCACTCCAAAAATAAGGCAAAGACAAATCCCTTACCATACTTTCAGCTCACATGGGGAAGGCAACAGTTGTCATAGACACCGTAGACTATGAAGCCACGGTCAAGAGGGCAAGATTACCGAGAGCTAAGACAGATACCTGTATCCCACAGCAGAGAACACTCATAGAATGTACTGTACATCCAAGATCCGCAAGCTGGGAAACCCACTGAGGCATACACTGGATCCATTGGTTACAATGTTTCCAGATCATTAGCAGACATTCTTGGACCGCTAGTGGGTAAATCTGAACACCATGAGATAAATTCAAAACACCTAGCGGAAGCTATGTCTACCATCATGATTGAAGAAGACGAAAAATTCATTTCACATGGTGATGTATCTCTGTTTACTAACACATCCATCGGCGACGCACTTACAATCATTCGGAAACACTTAAAATTAGATTTATTTTAGATATATTCAGCTTCAGGACATCATGGATTTGCTGGAGTTTGTGCTTACAACAACATTTTAGTTTCCGGAACAACATCTTTCAACAACACTAGTCAGCACTGCTATGGGTAGTCCAGTGTCTCCCATTACTGTCAATTAGTCACAGAACAACAGGACAAAACACAAGGGCGGAATCTTCGCAATATCCTATGACACACTAAGGATAAAACACCTGAAGAAAACGTCGTATATTGGAGAGACTGCAAGGCGATTTTGAGTCCGCCTTGGTGAACACCGGAAAGACAGAGAAACCTAAGAATATAGGTTATTCACCAACTCAGAAGAAACAGTCGGAGTCCCAGATCAATAAATCAGCAATCACAGACCATGCCACACATGTTATTGACTGGGATAACTCCAAAGTTTTAGACAAAGAGAGCAATTTGTTAAAGCGGCAGATAAAGGAAGCCTTCTATATACGCCGCAGTCTAAATCGAGACGAGCGGGCTCAAACACCCTTGCAAATATATGACCAATAGTTAACAAATCGTAGCTGAATTGAGTCATTTCGTTGCATATATAACAACTATGGTACATACTATTCGACAGTAGCCGAAGTCGACATCGATTTTATTGACAATTCGTACACATTTTACACCTTTCTTGATGATCGTTAGTATTGTGACTAAGAACTAGCCACGCACGCGCAAAATTTCAGCCTAAGGTTCCTTCGGGAATTGTCAGCATTTAATAAAGCTCTAAAAAAGGAAACGTTCCCAAGGAATTTTTGCTAGACATGTTGACAATATCGAACACCACAGGAATTGCCAAAAAATATGAAAAAACAACATTTAAGCATCAAACTTTATTGAATATGTATTATTATTATTCAGTCGATTTTTCAAATATCGACTTGAAGTTTGAAACATAGGTATATGTTAGTCATATGAATAATATTATCTTTTGATATAGCTTACTCCTTCAGTCGCTTTCTTAAGTAAGTATTGTTAAAGATATTGATTGACAACGCTTTCTTTAACTGAATAGGTCAATACACACATGTGCCACACCACCGATCATAAAATTCAATTCATCATAACTCAGTCAGTTAGTACTAATATTGTCGTTAAAAAGCTACGATATCGTAGCTTACTGATGTAAGCCCGAATATCCTTAGCCATATTCACTAAACTTCGATATTTTGAAATATATATGTCTGGTGTGAGGGCTCAACACCACAAATCTGTTGTAGGACGAAGAATAGTGATAAATATAATCCCTTCGCTGAGGCTCAAATCCGCGACCCTTGGCTTTCCAGCCCGATGCTCTACCGCTGAGCTGAAGGGAAATTTCCTACAGCTGTCGCTTGTAAGACAACTTAATTAATCAACATCTTTTACACATCTATATGTCAAATATTTTAAGTCTGGCATTAGAGTCAGTGGAAAAACGGGCTATCTTGCTAAATAGCGGTAACAGTCCAGCAAATGATTGTGAAGCTGATGTCAAGTCGTTTCTGGACTTTTAAACATCTACTCAGAACTGTAGCATTTGTGAAGCCGACCTTGAAAATGAATAAACCAACAAGATGGATGCGTGTTTTTCATGCTGACTACAACGTAACAACCAAGACACGGAGAATCTGGAAACGTTCGTGGGTATGTTGTAGTTTCGGTCAGCGGTTGTAAAATAGAGATATATCTTCCTTGTCAATTTCAAAATCGTTCAACTGGTCGTTTTTATTAAGTGTTTGAGAAAATTATGTTAAGTGATAAATCAGTTGAATGAACAAAAAAAGTAACGTACCTTTGAGTGAAAAATGAATCATCTATGCCCTGTTCTTTGTTCTACCTCATTGACACAATCAAATAAACCGTAATGAATTCGTTATTTGGGGATTTTTCTACGAAATCACAAAACTTAGTGAACAAGGAAGTAGATGGACGTGTGTCACTGTAAGTCTGAATCGGCTCTGTATCTGTATATGTAGTCTACCGGAGAGTCCTCAATATGGAGTAAAAACTTCCGCATTCGAAGAGTGCATTAAAAGTTTATAGTGATTTTAGAAGTTATTTAAAACATAACAGGGTTTAAGCACACACAGTGTTGTAAGAGAATACATTTCAGTCTCTCGTTGTTCGCGGGAAGAATTAATTCCTATAGAGTTCTGTGTTGGTAACTTGCTGTTTAAATTTCAGACTGTTCTAAGTGCGCATTCTTGTATTTGTATTTGGATGTAGATGTTGGTCCCAGGTATAGCCACTAGCCCCTTGATGATCTTATAGAAGATAATTAGTCTCTGCTCAAGCTTATGTTTTTCACGTGGTGTGAGTCCCAGTTCATTAAGCTTAGACGTTACACTGTTGTCTCTTTTATTGTCGTTACAGATAAATATCGCAGATCTGTTTTGGATCTTTTCCAGTGATGTTGTGTGCTTCTTCTGGTATGGGTCCCAAATTGTGGTACTGTACCCCAGGAGTGGTCTTTAGGGATCGGTATGGTGTTAACTTTAAGGTGGATGGACATTTCCTCAAGTGTCTTCTCGGGAATCTTACTGTGGAGTTTACCTTCCCAATAGTTCTATTGAAGTTGGAGGCCCTTCTGAGCGAGCTGCTAATGGTTACACTTAGGCACTTCAAGTACGTTGTGTTTGAGTTGGTATGTGTAGGTATTTGGTGCGGTCACCCTTTAGAGCATCTTCAACCGACACCAAGCGTCTTTAAGTGTATCTTACTGATGTTAGCCCGAGTTTCCCCTGCCCCAAATACTAAATTTAGATACTTTGACATATATATGTCTCTTGTGTTGACTCCACACCAGACATCTGTAGTAGGACGAGGAATAATGATAACGATAGTGCCGTCGCTGAGGCTCGAATCCGCGACCCTTGGCTCTTCAGTCCAATTCTCTACCGCTGAGCTAAAGGGAAATTCCCTACAGCTGACGTTTGTATGGAAGCTTAATTAATCCACATCTTTTACATATACATATGTCAACATATTTAAAGTCTGGTGTTAGAGCCAGAGGAAACTCGGGCTAGCTTACTGCATAGCAGCAACATTCCAGCAACTGATTGTGAAGCCGATGTCAAGTCGTTTTGGGACTTTTTCCGTATCGAAACAACTTGATCACGAAACATCTACTCACTACTGTAGCGTTTGTGAAGCCGACCTGGAAGATAAATAAACCAACAAGATACGTTTATTTATTTTAATGCTGACTACAAAGTAACAACCCAGATACGGAGAATCTGAAAACTTCGATGTGTATGTCGTAGTCCGGCAGCGGATGTAAAATAGAGATGTATCTTCTTTCTCAATATCAAAGTCTGTCAACTGGTCGTTATTATTTAGTGTTTGAGAAAATTATGTTAAATGATAAATCGGTTGAATGAACAAAAAGCAACGTACCTTTGAGTGAAAAATGAATCATCTATGGCCTGTTTTTCTTTCTACCTCATTGAAACAATTCATTAAATCGTAATGAATTCGCAATTTGGAAATTTCAGTTTGGGATTTTTTCTACGAAATCACAAAACTGAGTGAACAAATGTAGATGGACGTGTGTCACTGAAAGTCTGAATCGGCTCTGTATCTGTATACGTAGTCTACCGGAAAGTCCTCAATATTGAGTAAAAACTTCCGCGTTCGAGGAGTGCATTAAAAGTTTATAATGATTTTAGACGTTGTTTAAAACATAACAGGGTTTCAGCACACAAAGGGTTGTTAGAGAAAGAATTCCAGTATCTCGTTGTTCGTGGGAAGAATTATCTCCTAAAGAGTTCTGTGTTTGTAACTTGCTGTTTAAAGGTCAAACTATTCTAAGTGCGCACTCTTGTATTTGTATTTGGATGTAGATGTTTGTCCCAGGTAAAGCCACTAGCCCCTTGATGATCTTAAAGAAGAGAATTAGTCTCTGCTCAAGCTTGTATTTCCACGTGGTTTGAGTCCCAGTTCATTAAGCATATATGTAATACTGTTGTCTCTTTTATTGTCGGTACAGATAAATATCGCAGATCTGCTTTTGATCTTTTCCAGTGATGTTGTGTGTTTCTTCTGGTATGGGTCACAAATTGTGGTACTGTACCCAAGGAGTTGTCTTTAGGGATCGGTATGGTGTTAACTTTAAGGTGGATTGACATTTCCTAAAATGTCTTCTCGGGAATCTTACTGTGGAGTTTGCCTTCCCAATAGTTCTATTGATGTGGGAGGCCCATCTGAACGAGCTGCTTATGCTTACACTTAGGTATGGGTTTTTTGTCACTTCTTCCAGTACGGTGTTGTTGAATTGGTATATGTAGGTATTTGGTGCTGTCACCCTTAAAAGCGTCTTCAACCGACACCAAGCGTCTTCAAGTGACAACAAGCGTCGCAAGACAAAATCTCACAAAATATCAAATAAGGTAAGCAACATCAGAACACATTTTGTTAATATAACTATAATACACCCCTATTCAAATTTCAATTCGATACTTTAAAAAATTGGCTGAGGTTTGATTAATTGAATTTTATTATCGACGGCGTTGCACAGGTGTGTATTGACCTGTTCAGATATAGAAAGCGTCGCCAGACAAATTCTTTGAAAATACTTACTAAAGTAAGCGATATCAGAAAATATGTTATTTACATAATGTTCATGTACCTGTATACCGAATATCAGGTAGATATTTAGAAATTTACCGACTTAGGATTAATTGATTTTTTAACGACCGGCCGCGTGACAGACGGTGTGTGAAAAGAACTCTACAGATCGTGAAGCGTATTCAGACTTAACCTTTAAAATAAACATATAAAGTAAGCGACACCAGAAGATATGTTATTCTTTTACACGTTTTTTATACCTAATTTCTAATTTTGAACCTTCGCTTAGAAGTTTTATCATTATATCATTTGTTAATCAGTTAGTCTTGACCAATTGGTCGAACCGTTTTGAATGCATCTGACAAAACATGGCCCTAATTGTTTATCTTGACTAGTGTCATCCCAAAGGACCCGCATTAAAGGAAAGGATGACACTGTACCATCATGCTAAACATGATTCACTGCTTTATTGTAATAATAAGTTATCTGTCCTAATTAATCAATAAGGTGATGTATGGATAGAGTGGACAAACATTTCATTGAACAGTTATAGGCAAAACTAGTAATATGCCCTGGAATGTGTTATATCCCTTGATATAGCTTACATGACCTGGGTGGACCACTTAAAGCTTATGACCTTAAAAAAGATTAAGCCATGAATTGTGTCCCCTTGTAACATATGTTATCTCACTTGACAGATTGCATACATTAATTGGATGAATCACTAATTTACCAAACAAATATATACATGATGAATCTCCCGTCAGCATGTGTTATCTCCCCTGACAGGTCAAGAATGGGTAACATGCATGGTTGGGGCGGACCACTACCTCAGTCCTGGATTGACCAGCAGTTGGTCCTACAACACAAGATCCTTTCCCGGGCGAGGGAGCTGGGAAGGATTCCTGTCCTGCCAGGTTTTGCTGGACATGTCCCTGAAGGGCTATCATATGGTGAATAACTGAA
Source organism: Crassadoma gigantea (assembly GCA_032360845.1). Taxonomy (NCBI): domain Eukaryota; kingdom Metazoa; phylum Mollusca; class Bivalvia; order Pectinida; family Pectinidae; genus Crassadoma; species Crassadoma gigantea. Next base: position 4,606 of record JAULCA010436043.1, on the reverse strand, counting down.
TATGGTTCAATTTTAAGCAAAGATCTAAAAAAAATAAAGCACTCCATAATTTCTCTGCATTTTATCTTAACAAAAATCTGATTTTTTCTTGAAACGTTTTTTAACAAATCAGAGCAACTTTGAAACTGGATAATTGACTGTGATATGTAAAACTGATTTTTCTACTTTTATTTAAATTTTCATTAATCTAAATTTTGTTCTGTTATTACCTGTGAAAGCATGTAGATAAACAGTCCAAGGTGTCGTTTGATTAGATGAAACAAAAAACAAATATCAGAGACTAAAACAAGTGTTGCTAGCTAACTGTTTTTTATTCCTTTTTTTCTGAGTCAAATGTATCCCGAATGCTTGACTGGGCAGGGTTCAATGGAATCTACTGTTGGTAAATTTATGTAGAGACTTGTAATGGTTTCTATTTATATCCTCAATCATAGAAGAATATTAAACTATTTGATGATTTTAACAGGCTTGAAACAAAAACTATAAAATGTAGTGATTATAACTGTATCCACTAATGGTGTATCTGTCGGTTGGAAATATAGAAAAATGTTTATAATATTAATATTTAGCAAAATAAAAATATCTATTTATTAAAATTTCCATTTTGATTTATAGCAATTTAAAACAGTAAAAACCAATATGAAATTAATTTATTCACCAAGAATTTTAATCAACAGGCTATTTTCTTATATTCATATTTTAAGATATTTTCGTTCAATTTGAAACCAAAATGGCAGTCAAACTGTCTTCAGACTAAACAACAGGATCCCATGTATGGTATAGACTCGTGCTACAAAACAATCTGATATTGTACAAAAACAATAGAATAAATTTATTCAATCATGAAGGAAATTGATACCATCAATGAATTAATTTTAGATTGTATGTGTATGTAACTTAATGTGTTATATTAGACTGTTAACCTGGAAATAATATTGATTTTACAACAATTGTGAAACAAGTTATTTCAACTTATATAAATAGACTGATAGCAAGTACATGTATTTGGCTGTATCTTCATGTTTAACAAATTCTTTGTCAGATATATTTCATCATTTCACAATCATCCTCTCCTGGCTATCAGTTAATACAAAACACATAAAACGTCCTGTGGACAACTGGATTGATTTCTATTAGACATTTCTCTTTTGAGGCAGACCTAGCACGGATCCAGAAACGGACACTGAGAGGAGTGAAATCAGGGAACATCTCAAAATTATTGTTCATTTCATCTGTATTAAGGATTCATGTCCGCTGCTTGCGACAAATCACCGTCCTTAAATGACCATAGCTGTTAATAGGACGTTAAACAATACTAAACCAAACCAAACTAAACCACTAAACGCGACAAAACACTAGCCCCGTGCATTAAGGAAGAATTTTTGGCGTTATAAAAAAAAGAGTTTCACAAATATCTTGGTGTGTTTCCATTACGTATATATCTGAATAATGAATTATGTATATGTAAAAATATTTAATCACGTAATAAAAGCTGGGTTGATGCAACCATAAAAAATTACGAAAACACACTTTTTCCTCCTTAAAAAAACACTTTTGTGAAAAAAACATGAAATTGTGAATTGTTTGTTCACAAATGAAATGTGAAAGCACAAGGAAGTGCGGTACGGAGGTTGTTGCTTTTGACTTTTACACATGAATATACCAATGGCAAACGTAGCTCCCCCTTAACGCTATTATAAAAAGACAACGTGTAAGCGCTAAACAATTCTTTCGTAACATGGAAATATCGTGTTTGTTGAAGGTAAATTTAATCTACAGATGTATTGCTATGTGATCACCGTCAATCTGGTACAATACAAACTCAGGTCCCTGTGACTCAGACATACCCTATACGCTGCATTCCATATAAATCTATTTTTGAGATGACCCCTGTGTTTGTTTGTCTAGCTCTGTCTCCACGCTCCGTGCTAGGTCTACCCCGAAATGAGAAAGGTCTATTAGTAAGTATGAGATACGTTTAAATGTTGAAAATATGGACAGCATTGAAAATACATGAGACTGTCTGTTACAGTACATGTTTTTTTAACAGTATTATTCATTATGCATGGATTCGGAGTATAAATAGCAAATATACAGAGAGGATTTTTTGAAATCATCTAGATGAAGTTTCTATAGTAACAGGAAGGATTAAAGGTAAAATATTTTAGATAGATTTTTCGGACAATTAAAAGGGTATTTTCAATTATATTTTGTTTTATATATTTGTTATCTTAACAGAAATTACATTTTTTTTCTCTTATTTAATGTGCAGTGAATTTGCTACAGCGTTTATCCAACGATGAACCCAAATCTTGAAATACACGGACTATTACTGATTAATAAATATAATCCAACAATTTAATTTCTATGTCTGTCGTAAATCTGTCCCTTCTTTAAATCAGGAATGAACTGGGTTTATTGCAGAACAAATGAGGTAAGTTGGATAAAATGGAGTTTGATCCATTTCATTTTTTTGTACCAAAAGTGACAATCTTTATATTGAATATTCATAATGCGTATATCTTTAATAAGATTCGATAGTTTGGAAATATGTGATATCACAGTTTTGCTTTTTACACAAACAAATGTACGTATTAAATGGGTCGCAACGTGTTAAAAGCAAAACTCTGATATCATAAAGCTTAAGTATTTTAAAATTAATTATTTCCTTCCTAACTTTCCATAATTTATCACAGTATGCTCTTCATACACATATATCCACACTCTACATACTATATTATCTCTGAATGTACTACATGTCCTGTAAAGACTCCGTGTACAAAGCATGGTTAGCTTAACAACTTATTATCAAGAAGTGTTTAAAATAGGATTTCTGACAACTTGCAAAATATGATTTTTGTTAAATGACCATTCTCAAATTTAAGATTTGAATTTCAATTAACGTTCACCAATCAACTATGTACTTGGGCAAATAACCTTCGAAATAGTATACTTTAAAATTCATAATTATCACTGTACATAAATTAGAATTTCAGAGATGATGCAAAACGCGCTAAAATAAGAATATCTTTAAAATAAGAAGTACCAGGCCCTATACGGAATTTAATTTTCAAAAAACTTTTCTTAACTTTAGGAAGTTCCTTAATTTAAAATATTGTCATTAGGGATGCACACATATATGGATTGAACAGCGGTTTCTTTTTAATTCCCATGCCGGTATGAATGCAAATCGGTTACATCTATATGAGCGGGCTTCAGGTTTAATATGGGTGTAAGAGATTTGTGTTCATTTGCTGTTCAATCCATATATTTACAATTTTAATATAGAACTATTGTTTAACTTTATGTATGGGATTATTCGTAGTATTTTAAATGTTTTACTCTGGGATTTCATACTCAAATGAAATGCATTTGTTCTAGTAATGCTCATAAAGTGGGTTGCAGCGTTAACGTAAATAAACTGAATGAAAGGCAAATTTCTTTATGGAAAATATTTCTTTATTATAAACTATGATGATGTTTTATTGAAAACTGATGTTTAAGCATTTCCTTACGTTAAGGTACAGAATAAAATGAATCCGTGCACATAAAGTTTGTTTTTTAAATAATCCTGATTTGTTCAACTGGAATTTATAACTTTAAAGCACATTAAGTACATGAAGAAGAATAAAAATCTCCTATCACTGAATGCATGCGTTTTGCTGGTCTTTTCTTTAAACAAATTCCCGTGTTTATACGTGAGTCTTAGAAAAATATAAATATGTTATTCTACTCTTATTCTACTCGTTGTAAAACTGCATATAAATAACTAGCTTGGTATCCATCTCGAATATTTGTGGTATAAAATTATACTTGGTGTAGCTTTCACCCATAATGGGTGTAGCACTGTTATAATGTATCATAAAGAACAAATCTGGGCGATAATCGTGATTGGTGTCAACACTGCAGAATCAATAGTTTTTTCTCTTCACCGGTTACAGATACGTTGAGCATCCATTCTCCTTTAGATCTCTATACTGGTATTCCATCCTTGACGCTAACTCAAAAAATGAAGGCCGCTCTTTCTTGCTGAAAATTAAAAAGAAAAGTTAAACTTCTGTGTAATGATTAGTGGCTTAACGCACACAATCACAGGACCTCATTAGTCTTGACAATATGGAAACAATAGGAACAGTTAAACCGTATTCAGCTCAACATTTTGGTTCTTGTGTAGAGTAAAAAATAATCACATTTCACTAGAAGTTTGGTTCCCCCTGAAGAGTTAAATTAATTCGCATTACACTGGAATGTTTGTTCCTGTGCAGAGTTGATTAAAAATCACGTACATTACACTTGAATTTTGGTTCCTGTGTAGAGAAAATTTAAATAATATTACACTTGAATTTTTGTTCTTATGTAGAGGTAACATAAGTTGCGTTTCACTGGAATTGTGATTCCTGTGAAGAGTAATATTTAAATCGCATTACACTGGAATTTGGGTTCCTGTGTAGAGTTAATTTTAATTCACGTACATTACACTGGAACTTTGGTTCCTGTGGAGAGTAATATTTAAATCACATTACACAGGAAGTTTTCCTCTTTACATAATTTTATGTTTCAATTATGTTTTATTTAAACTTTATTAAATAGTATTTCTCAAAAGAGT
>JAULCA010436021.1:0-11031 GCA_032360845.1 Crassadoma gigantea | reverse complement strand
AGCGGAACGGACCATGTAATATCTTTCTTTTTCGGTAAGTACTTAATTGATATTACCTATGATACTATTTCGTTTATGTAGACTGATTAATGTATGAAGCTTTATTTCCATGACAGATTTTATTTTAATTTCCACGATGAAGATGCAGCTGCGAATTTACACGAACAGGAGTATTCCATGCCAAGTTGCACTAAAGACGTGTCACTTTCAAAGCGGTATACCTTTCCTTGTGTGAGGTTCAGACTTAAACTTACAATGTTGATCAGTTAATACAGGTTTATACAATCCATTTACCTCGATTCCTTTATTGTGAGAGCTACTGTCTTTCAAAAAACAATAAAAAACAATAAAAAACACAGTTTCAATAAAACCATTATTCGAATTCAAAAGTGATAAATCTAGAACAAAATATGATCGAAGGAAACATTCACACGGATGGCCTTGAGATAAGATAAGATCATATGCTGGAAGGGCAAGCGTCTTCTGCTTCCTCCAACGATGTCAATCTAGGTCAAATCGAAGTAATGTCACGTCCTTACTTCAACAACTCGGATGATGGCGACACAATAACTAGGCACACTAATGAGCATAATAAACCATCAATTCACATAAAAATAGACTATGAGATCATGTATTTTAAATCAAGGACATCATCTACAGTCGCTTACCTAGATTTTTACTTGCAATATGACCACTTGGGATGGCTTACTACTAAGGTGTACATCAATCGTTACGAATTCGATTGTCCTGTGATGAGTTCTCCCTCCCTTGACAGTAATACCACTGCTCTCCCAGCTCCGAAAAAAATATTTAAGTGTTAGATTTATGACGCCAATGAGCATGAGTAATGATCGACATCTTGATGTCACGACGAAATACAGTGTTCCCTTGTGTGATATGTAAAGTTCGGTATAATTGATAATGTTTATTAGCGTGAATTAACAAACGGATATTACTTGGCAGCACTTGCCCGTGATAACATATCATCAGAGATAATACACTGATAACGTGATGTACATTATCATTACAACAGGTCGCCGAGTGTGTATGGGTGAGTCCCTCGCCAGGTCAGAGCTGTTCCTCTTCCTCACCTCCATGGTCCAACGGTTCCAGTTCAAACCAGAGGATCCGGACAACATTCCGCCTGTTAAGGGCAATCTCGGCATAACATTTAAACCGTGTGAATATAAATGTATCGCAGAGAAGAGAGTTTAGAATAGAAACAGATTATTTAATCGTTATTATTTGTATGTTTCTATGATATTTCATACCTTTATGTTTACACACACTATTAGGGCGGTATGAAAACAGATTAATACTGAGGGTAGTGCAGCATTGAAAAAAACTGGGATTTTTGTTACAAAATGGATTCGGAATCGGTGTAAATATAGATTTATTACATAATGGCAAAACCTGTATGATATAAATGATTATGATAACGGAAATTTAACTTGAATTACAACATGTATTACTGCTAAGTGCATTATATTGTTTGCGGTTTAATATATAAATGTGTGTTCTAGATAAAGCCCACATATTCTCGGTATAAGTCTTTTTAATTTTAAAGAGAAAAAAAACTTATAATAATACTAACATTCTCAGTCCGTCATAATGACAGTAACATGAAGTATTTTTTAAACCTTTATGAAAAAAATCTTAAACGAAGAAAGGCAAAAAAGAATTAACTTTTTTTAGAATATATATATTTTTAATTATTATGTTTAAATATTGGAAATGAAAAATTTTAGGTATTGACAAATCGAGTTGATAGCATTAGAAAATTTGGATATCCTACTTGTATTGTTGTACCTCTATTTCCATTTTATTTTGATAATAAGTACCACAGACATTTTGAGATTAAAACCATCGAAGTAGCATTTAAGAAGAAATCGATGAATACTTACGTATGTTGACACACATAATTCAGAAATAGATAATAATATGTGTAGTTTTATTGCCACTTCCTTTGAAAACATTGTACTTGCTCTAACAGGTCCCACAAGATGTCTTTTGACTTTTAGTTATATGGTTTATATGTCATCGTAGTTACTTTTTACAATAAAAAATAATTTTGCTTTTAACCTTAACTAGTTATTTGTCTTTAACAAATCTCTTCGATTAATGTTTACGTTTGCATACACATCAACACAGTTGTGCTAAAGTTCAAATATACACACATTTTTACACATCTGGGCTACAATTCACATTTGTGTACAATATCTCCATTACTATTCACATTTGCGTACACATTAACTACGCTACGGTTTACATGTTTACACTTCTACCCCACATTGAATTCACACCTACATACACATTAAACATTTAACGCAACGGTTCACATCGTTCACGCTACAATTAACATATACCTCTACATCTAAAGATGTGCGTTACGGTTCACGTTTACATACACATTTAACATATAAACGGTGCGATTCACATATACGAAAAAAATGTATACATCTACGGTATGGAACCGATATATTTGCACATAAACCTGAAGATTGTTTTGCACATCGCGGGCTTCCTCCATTTACCCTCTTCCCAAAACTAGCTGGTTCATTATACATCCCCTCAAAGTAGCAACAAAACTTTATGTCTTAGCTTTTGACATGTTCAACGAAGAGAACGCCACATTGCGCGACACAGTGATGGTACTACCTGTCAGATATGCTCAAAACATGTTTTTAATCCTTTTACAGCCAACTCTTAATTTTACATGGCTAAGAATCGCTTTTTAAGGAGAAATATGTTGACCCTATTAATTGCTTATCTTGTTGGCAATTTTCTGTAGAAAACCCTTTGTCAGCAACATTAATCTTAAAGGGCGACATGGGGGCTTGTGGTGTGGGGAACCTTCAATGTTGCACATCTTAGTTTGGTGGCGGAGTTTGCCAACCCCAACTCAGGCTTATGGCCCCCAACTTATATATTTGTTTTAATTTATGTAAGATAATGCCATGCTGTACTTGTCATATGTATGCCATAGTCATGTTTGTGTTTTATTTGTTTTAAAATTTATTGAGGAAATGAATCGTCCTCTTTTCAGAAGATTTCTCCCTTTTTCTGTTTTCCAAATGATTTTTAAAGTTCTAGGATGTGGTGAACTTTAGGAGATATTGTGTATGGTAAACTTTCGAGAATAATAATACATATGTGAAATTTTCGGGAAGTAATGTAATTTACCTCTTGGAGACTTAGATATGGTTTATCGGGGGTAAGTCATATACACTCGGAAGCTATCAGTGATAAATTTTAAAATCACGTTTAAATCTACCATACATCTGACAGGCGACTACGTAATTATAATTAATATGAACATGTCTGCTAAATGAAATAAAACATGAAACAAGGACAAAAAATCCGGTTTACATTTATTGGCTTCCTTTTTAAAGATATCTCTATTATATTGCAAGCTAGGAACGATATAAATATATGAATTTATTCAAATGTAACTGACAACTTTTTTTAATTCAACAGTTAAACAAACATTACATGAGTAATCTTTTTTATTATAGAAATATATTTCAACGATCACATATAAAAACAAAAAACAAACAGACAAAAGACACCGATATGTCATAAACAGCCATTATTAAAAACATGTTTAAATTTTTTATTTTTTAAATTCCGTAGAAACATAATCTGGAAAACGTTTTTTTTTTTTTTTTTTTTGCAACAGCTATGGAAGATTGTTCTACGGGTGCCCGGATAGAATTTCCACGTAGACCAAGGACCTCGGGAAGGTTTGATATGTAGGTCACTTTTTCAAGTTAAATCGAATTATCTCGAATTGTTTGAGACTCTAAGTATAGGTGAATACAATACCCTGCTGTGTGGAGCGGACAGATAATGTACAGGTAGACGTGGGAAAATACATCAGACTTAGCTCCCTCTGTAAATAAATGACGAACAGGTCCAAAACAAATTATAGATAATCGTCCCCTTGAACGAAAGAGAAAAAAGGGTTTAAATACAGGATATTTCAAACGTATTGGAATAACTAAAATACGATTGGCTTATAAGTTTTTCGTCATAAACTCATCTTCACTGAGGTAAATATGACGAATCCAAAACTAAGGCATATATCTACGTACATTTAAATAAATTCATATAAGTTTGTTTATACATTGATACACATTTATTTACATGAGTACATTTACGCTATGGTTCATATTTATGTACATGAATACATTTACGCTATGGTACACATTTGCTGAGAAATATCACCCTCGGAAGGTCTGGTAATAGTAATTCAAACCCTACGTGCGAGTTGACAGTTAATAATGAGAGACAATATCCATGGTAACGAAATAAGTATATGGTGTGGTGAGGAGCATTGTGAGTGCACATAGTAACTTGACTGAAGGGAGTATTTTCAGATACCTTCTGACATTTTATGATGTCTTAAATTCCAAAGCTCCGGGACGGCGAAGCACCCCATACACCACATCTTTGACTTAATCCATGTACCCACCTCCCAAACTAGCTGGTTTATAATACGGCCCTCAAGGTAAATACGTGACCAGTTGACAAACCTCTAATAGCGACATAGCAGCATGTCTTAGCTTTGATAGGTTCGATAAATAGGACGACACATTGTACAACACCACGGTGGTATGTCAGTTTTAACTGTTTCCCGACCGATATGAGCAAAATAATTTCTACGAAATGTTTCCCGTGACATTATTTGAAATAAATGTTTATTATTTTATAGCCAACTTTTAATATCACCCGAAGAATCACTACTGGGGAGCAACGTGTGTGGTTTTTTTGTAAATTTTATTTCTTTTATTTATGTATTTATTTATTTTAGTTTATCTTGCTGGCAACATGTTATAGATAATCCTCTGTGCGTGTCACACACATAAGTTGTAGATAGGTCAAGAATAAAGGTCAGCATAGGAACCATCAGACAAAAAAATGGTTACATGAATATATAGGCAAAAATACATTTAAAAGATACTTCAGTTTTAAGGCCTTAACTCGAACATATTTGGTTTGATTCCAGCCTTAAGTTGTTTTGAATTTTCTAGTAGTCTTATTTTCTATGAACTGTACCTTTACAGTACCAAAATCGGGACACTTGAAGGAAAAAGTCACAAGAAATTTGTATGTTGTGCAAAGAAGTATTTTTAAATCGAAAAAATTGATTAAAAGATGCTTATATACCAATAAAACATTAAATGAACTTTATTTACTGCCATTTATGTTTACAATCACAGTTTAAGTTTGTAAATAATGACGAAAATGTAACGTTGTAAATTGATGCGCCGTACGACGCTATTGTTTTTCAATATTTGTATATGACTTTTGACAATCCTACTTTGGAAAAGAAATTCATTCAGAACGACCCTTGACTCTTAAATATTCAAAAGATTTGCCATGTTTAGCTAAATACTTTTTTCATCTCCACAAATAAGACAAAACCGGTAGGGGTGTCCCGATTTGGGTACAGCTACACCTGTTTTGCGATTGCGTAATCATGACTATATTTCGGTTCTATTTATGGAACCACGTGCCGGAAATATCAACTTGTTGTCAAAATGAAAAGATAATGATATCTATTTTGGAACAATTACTGGGATCGGTACTATGGTATGAAATATATCATAATTTCACTATAAAGTGTCCCGATTTGGGTAGCGTGACGTTAATGTATTTATTGTACAATTTCCTATCGGATAGTTAAGGTAAAATGATTATTTCAAGCGATTAATGAAGGTAAATGAAATGAGCACATACTCAAATGTAATGTTTTAAATATGCGTCTTTAACTTTGAAGATGATTGTAACACACACATATATGAATGCACCTTTGAAATTTGACAAATGATGCAGTATACCAAAAAATGATAAATACACTGCACCATAGAGCTGGTTCGTCCTTTTAGACCACAAAGGTGACGTTAGAGCAAAAAGGTAGATATTCAAATTTGATCTTGAGTTTAATTACTTACCTCAAAATATTTCCAATAATGCGAGCTAGACATCACTGAAGAGGATCACTTGAATGGTACTGTCTCTTGCTTCTAATCACCACTTTGTAGTGTGGGTGCCCTGTTGTTGATGCTCCTGACTTCGAACAAAACTTATCAGCTTCAGATGACAGTAGAAGAACATCTGTTAATTAGCCATGGAACTGCTGCAGATGAAATTGAAGCAGATCGATCAATGGTCCCCGGAATCTTCTTTCCCAACAACCAGAATTTCGGAATGAATGTGAAGGATAGGGCAACAGCTCTAAGCAACACATAGAGCAACCCCATCCAGCAATAAATAAATGAAACAAATAACTAAATAAAATAAAACAAAAACAAATGGCGGTATATGTTTTGTAAACATTAGCTTGGTGAAGTTAACTCTTTAACTTTACCAACGCCAGCGTCAACACAAACTTGACGTCCATGGAGCGTAGTTTGTTGATTTTGACAGAACAGCATAGGAAGCACGCAAAAAATAAAGTTTTCCAAGACTCCCGGCTATCGGAAATATCAGATTGATCCAACTCTTTATTTATCTAAGGAAGACCATCGGCCTCCCGATTATAGTAAGAAGAGAAATACTGAAAACTAAGAAGGAATAATTAAGCTAAGATTACGTGAGGAGATAACCTCCACGTTGTGGTAGTCGGATAGTTCTTTATCTGAGAATGCAATTGCTAATAAACTCATAAAAGTTTATTTTTAGATATGCAAATTATAACCAACAGTTTTGAAAACTCTCATGACAGTAGCATAAATCAATTTTGTTGCAATACTGCCTATTAATAATTAATAAAATCGGTAGTTACAGTCATACGGCCTACCTAAACTATGATGACATATTTGAAAAGTCTTATTTCCGTGATAAACCTAAATTTCTAAAGAAAACAATATTTGAATCGCTGTTTGTCTGCCAGACCTTATGTATGTTATTTTCTGCGTTTATCAAGAATTTTCTGACATTTAATATTTATAAACTTAAAAACAATAAGTAGGAACACACAATATGCAAATTAAGGTGCTCTACATAAATATGTTCTCTTGAGAAAATTCATTAAAAGTATTCTTCAATCTTTACTTAACTTTCAGGAAAGAAAATATATTAAAAAAATGAAAAATTATAAAAGAAATGGTGAAACTACAAAGATCACATCTCATACAGGAAGACTAAATCAAGAAATGATATTTTAATAAGTATTTGATATTTAAGAAGAATCGGTAGAAACACACGGATAACATGCAACAGGACCACATTCCATTCTGCTACACATTTCATAATAACATTAAATTTCATTAAAAAATGCACAATACTTGATAGATTACTTTCAATTTAATCATCCCAGTTGGCTAGGAACAACATCAGAGGAAACAGTTTGTAGATTTGTGCATACAATCGTCTGCATGGGTCAAATAAACACACAGGATCCTACAGCAAGATTGTGTGCGAAATATAAATAACTGACAGAAAATAATAAGATTATAAATATATATGGTATTTAATTTATAACTGTGTAAAAATGATTCAAAGCAAAATTAATGATTGGAGTCGCATGTACAAGTTGATACATTAATAAAGACATATTTATGTAACAATATCTGTAGGTATCGTGTCCTTAATCTCGATAAATGTTCCCTTATTTGAATTCACAGTACACTCTCGCTGTATAATTTCTTAAAAATTATTATATCGTGAAAAATCAGTACTTGATCATGATCGTATACCAACAATCCAATGTCAGTGATCTTGTGATTATGATGTTTGATAGACTAATAGTGCCAAAGTGTACAAATAATGACAAGGTAGCCGAGTTACCAATACTGTGTCTGACTGGCTGGATTCATTACCATCATTGTACCTGAGATAATATTCAGTATAAGAAGTATCATGAAGTTAACAAGTACCTTTGACTGTTACTGTAAGTTATTGTACATGTAGCTAGTCAAATACGTCGTTCTGTTCGAAGCTTTACTTAATACACTTGTATTGTGTCAAATACAAAAGTGGAACTTCGATATTACATATTTCCAAACTGATTAATATTTTTAAACAAAGTCTTTCGTTTTGTTTGCTTCTATGTGTTTTCAAGTAAAGTTTTATTTGTATCTACTCACACCAAACGAAATATATTCACAGCAGCCTTATTAAACATATACAGATCATATTCAGGTCATATTTCATTTTCATTGTCGTTCATTGTTACACAGATACAGTTGTAAAGTGTTAAGATTAGTACACGTATGTTATACCTTTTGTGCAAGTACAAAACAATTTCTATCTGCAAATAGATGATACTATGGGGAAGCTGTGAAACGGACCATTGCGTTGCTGCCTTGAACAGTTGGAAAATTGTGTATTTCGGACAAAATGCGTTGGATAAATTTTCAGATACTAGCACTCAAGGATGCGATATGGGCGAGTACAAGAAGAGAGTTTAATATAAGGACTCTATATGTTTTATATCACTTTAATTTTTTTCCCGTTCATTTCTCTGCGGGCCAACACAAGGTAATACTTAATAAAAAAATAGTTAAATAGTTCTTACCGTTTGTACGATGAAATTATGTAAACAATTTATAATACAATGAAACAGGTGAGTATAAAATTCATAAACATTATTACATTATCGAATCATTTATGTCCATATTAAATCTATAAGTGTATATCTGGAAAGACTAAAGCTATACTAACACGTCTGGGTTAGGTTATCGCTTTGTTACCTCTGTACTAAAGATTGTTTTCTTAACCTCTGGTAAATACATTTCCCATCAACGTTGGATGGGCAAGTTAGTTAACGGGAAATTCTAATTAACATTAATATTTTTGTGAACTTTCCTTTACAATGATAATCGTTCCCTTGAACGAAAGAAACATTATTTTAAACAGAGTATGGGACAATCGTATTTTGTACTAAATATTGATGGATGCTAAGGAAATAACAGATAATCGACTAAAATTACATAAAGATTTATACGTAATTTGTCATATACACATTTACTCCAGTGCTTTATCGCACATTAACAAGTCTATGCCATGGTAAACATTTACATTCATATTTACACAGCTACGCTGTGGTACACACTTTTACATCGTTCTCCACCAATGGTTTAAATTTAACACAAGGCTCTGTGTAAGTTAAAATTGTTTTATTTACTCTATATGTGTAGCCTTGTTCTTAAAAATGAATTCTGATGTAGTTGTATTGAAAGCTGACTGTGTGAAACATTTAACATATTATTAGAAAGATTGGAAAAGAGTCAATTTCATTCTAGATTTCCTCAACTCTGCTATATCAACAATTTCTTTTTTAAATATTCAAAAATGTTGCAATATTTGTATTATTTCGTCAGTTCTGCCCTAAAAAACTACAAAAGATAAACCCGTACACGCAACAACACGTCGGTATGTCATTGACTGCTTTATTTGTTTGTCGACCCATATCTATGTATATATGTAGGTGTATATATAGCGTCCAAGAGGTATACAGCGTAGTGTGTATAAAACATAACCTGGATTGTAACAAATCACCTCCGCCATTACAATGTTTGGCGTTTTATTCGAACTTTTTACAGGAAGCAGTGCTCTTGTTTGGACACTTTTGGTTCTGGTTGTGGTATATTATCTGTGGAATAGACATCAGAGGCTGAAATCCCTACCCCCGGGGCCTACACCACTCCCACTGTTCGGCAACATACTTAACCTAGCATCCGGTGACCAGCTAGAGACATTCAGTAAACTGCGGGAAAAGTATGGAGATCTGGTCACTCTTCACGTAGGCTCCTTCACCATGGTGTTGGTCAGTGGGTACGATACACTACGAGAATTGTTTGTCAAGCGCGGTGACGTCACGTCTGACCGACCGGACCTGTTTGTATTCAGGGAGATAACGAAAGGCGAAGGTAATTATCACAATGACCTACCTTTACTTAAACCTTTAACATCGTATCAGAGTTTAATGGAAACACTAACAGTCCAACGGAAGTCGAAAGACAGACGTCTTCACGTCATTTTTAATAATCTGTTAATTAATATGAACGAAAACACGAACAAAGTTCTACATATAGGCGATCAATTATGTTGAGCTCAGATACAAAAACAACCATGAATGAAGCCTATACATATATAACTATAATTGGCGTTACCTATAAAAGCCTATTTTGTTATTGTTTTACCTAAAGAATTATTAATTATCACTTCATCCGTGATTACTATTTATTGCACCTTAATATTAGTTTAAAGAAGTTTAGTTTGAATTTTAAATTGGAATAAAAAAGTTTTCATGGAAATCAATAATCTAACTGACAGTTAAACAATGTGTCCCAGAGACTGTATGCATTACACAGTTAGGTTACTGATAAGAGTAGAAGATAAGAACCATCATGATCATCGACTATAAGTGTCTGTTATTGTAGCCAGGAAATCGGTAGTACATAGTTAGCTTCTTCGTCCTTTTGCAGTCAATATTGAAATAGTTTCCACAACGTTGCACAACTGCATTATTACATATTCATTTGATAGTTGACTCGAAGCAATTTTTATCCCATGCTAGGACAATAATTGAAGAAAAATATTAGATTAACTGTAGGAAGAGTATAGTTTCGTTGATCATGTTGTAAAGGAAACTATCACAATGCTGCATGAAAGTTTGGGGATAATGTATTATAAAAAAATGTGTAATTAGTGTATTTCGGGTTATTAATGATATATCAATATTTTTGGACGTGATATCGTTTAATATTTACAATTGCCACTGTTTCTGAATCGAAAACGTAAGTGCGGGCAAGTCCATTTACGCAAATACCTCGTGCTCCATTTGATTTATCATCTCATAAACAAAGCAAAATAAAAGGTTAATCCTTAAGTAAATATTCCTTTTTTATTAATAGAATTTTAAAATGCCATAGAAAAAATTCTTATAAACCCTTGAAATACGTTCTTTTATAAAAAAATGTTTTGAAATTTATTTATTGGAAATAGGAATTGTGAGCAGATCAGGGGCGGAATGGAAGACACAGAGAACGTTTGCTATCGGAGGTCTGAGGGATTTCGGCT
>JAULCA010435988.1:0-11032 GCA_032360845.1 Crassadoma gigantea | reverse complement strand
GTTAAGTATTGTTAAACATCCTGTCAACAAGATTAATCTGAGAACCGCCTCCCCTGTGTGCAAGATGCATGCGTGTAATGTATGCGTGTGTGTTTTGGGAGGCTGCGATATGTTGGTGTTTGTCTCCTTGTGATAGCGTGGAACTGATGCCGACTTCATTGCTACCTCACTGAAACGTACTGTCGAAGTCACGAAGCAGGACACCCCACCAGGTCACATCATACTGACAACAGGCGAACAAATACACATTGAAATAATATCACTAATGGTATCATTCCACGTTTGATATCACTCAGAGATCAATATATGTCTTAACTCTGTAATATCAGCATCTCTTGTATATTCACAGCACAGCTTAGAACATGAGAGAAAGAATGACTCTCTCAAACTGATCAATATCTTACTTACCTACAGTAACATTTAGACTCATCCAAGACCATGCACTGCACAGTTCATTGTTTGATTCCAGGGGTGAATGGGTTATGTAACTGCTGTGAATAAGCATAGATACATGGCCGTTCCAAAAAACATCGTAGCAAACTAAAACACACTTCGGGAATCTCACAGAACCTCAGATCATTAGTTTGAAGTCCTTGAAAACTCGTTTAACAAATCTCCTTTTACAAAAGTTAATTGGGTGCCTCCCTGTCCAACAGAACTGTAAGACGTGGCCCACGTAAATACGTAGTGTCCGGGCACGTACGAGTTATTTCCCCTTTGCCATACGTTATACCGCTAGGTGCGATCTAAAATGTAAACAACAATGGCTTCTCACATTGACGATGCTGACCATCACATTTCGGGGAAGACAATTCATTAAAAATATTTTTTATTTAATTCTAGTTAAAAACATTATCAAAATATTAATTTTGTTTCACTGTGTTTTGTTTTTATTTTTTATTCGACGCAATTTAATATCTTCTACTTCTATTGTATTTCGGTTGAGTCCTGCCCGCAAATAACAAAAAACTACATCGTTCGTAGTCTTAACAGCTATGTTTTTTTTAAAGAAGATGCATCTGCCGTCCCATCGAGTTCCTGTGTATACCATTATTTGAATTGTGTTGTTCAGTGGTGTTATTGTGTCACATCTAACGATATCATTACTTATATAATTCATCAAATTGCATATTATAAAGCGAATGCCATCCAATTCCTTAGACAATATCAAGAGTGACTTCAATCTTAATGAATTTCAGTTTTTTTTTAAAACAAATAAACGAGGTTCTACTCAAACTGAATGGCTTCAAAAAGCGGTGACGCCTTAAATTTGGCCTGTACATGAAGGACAATTGTCAAGAGTATATATTGCTCGTATTTGAAACATTACAGCAAGATGTCACCCGTTGTCAGTAGTATGTGACCGGACGGAATGCAGTGCTCGGTATTTCAGTGAGACAGCACTATAAGTCGGCATCAGATCCGCGCTATCACAAGGAGGCAAGCACACCTCCTGCATACACACATTACAAGTATGCATTCATACTGCACACATGGAGGCACGTCCTTAAATGACCTTAACTGTTGATAGGATGTCAAACAAACGAAAATGATGCACATTTCCCCATATGTTCGTTACAACCCTACCAACTCAAAAATAAAAAGGGCGCTAAGTTTTTACAAAATGTCCTAAAACCTTTGTTTGACGAGTCTTGGAAGCGTCCTCTTATTGTGCCCATTGATTTGGAAAGGGATGAATAAATGTTACTTCTGTTTGGTTTGCTTACATCCATTAGAAGATCATCGTTTCACGATCACAACAAATGCTGTGATTGTTTTAGATCACAGACTTAGACAGCAATAGACAAGGGAATAAAGAAGTCATCAAATTATATTCGAACCCAAACCTCGCTAAAACTAGAACAAAGTCAGAACAAAGGAAAACGTTACACGGGGATTTTTGAAAATGTATAAGGAGACCAGGTGTTCCACAAGAGTAAGCATCCTCTTCGAGAACACCAGCCATGTAACTTTAGGTCAAGTCGAGGTAACGACACATCCTAATTATGTGGTAAGATTGACATGTCGTGGATATGTCCTCAAATATATGACATGTCTTAGTATGGCTAAATGATGATAAATAATTATGTGGTAAGATTGACAGGTCGTGGATATGTCGTCAAATATATAAAATGTCTTAGTATGGCTAAATGATGCTTATTAGTAATTCACATACAGTACATACTATTCTAAGAATGGAATTGTCGCTTGTGTTGCGTTTACACATATATTACATGCGAATGAATCAAACACTACGTAATAAAGTATGTACAGCAACAACGCGAAAAAGTCGATATTGCTAGAAATGTTGCAAAGCAAACTAGTGTAAAATTGTCCACTTTAACTATATATGAGGTTTCTTGTGAAATATCAAAATTCGAAAACCAACTCCATTATTAAACTCTATTACATTCTTTGTAACTATACGAATACTTTAATTGTGACGTCATCAAAAGTGAGTGACGATATTCATATCCCACTTCTTTTGTTTACAAACAGACTATTGTCAAAAGAGTTGAGACTGAACTAATAGACTGTGAGAAAAATAATCATCCCCTACCTTGAGGGTGTAACACAGAAATGTCCGACCCTCGGGGAGATTTATTTTGGTTATCTTATCCTCGGCAGTAATTGTGAAGAACCATTCAATACAGGAATCAAAAATTTCTTTTATTTTACAATGGTCAAAATTTATAGCGTTATTTTTGTTTTATCACATAATGTACTGTGTTATCCAGTGAATATACCAACGTCATATGTTTTGACGTGTTAACCCATGTAATATGACCTATCAGACCTGTAATTGGTTGTAAGTTTCAATTGTGTTATTTGTGACGTCACGTCTCGAACAAGTACATGACGTCACATACTTGCGAACTTGAGTCAAAATGACGGCTTTTTTACATTTCAAAGTTGCATGAGAATTGTTTTACACGAATAAATGCCACAATTCTTGATTATGTGATAAAAAAGGGTCTTTCACTCGTTTTCATGTCGCATGGAATTTATGATACTCGTCACGAATTTTTCATTTCAGCTCGCCAGAGGCTTTCTAAATTGAAAAATCCTTAGACTCATTCTTATTTACAGCGTTATTTGTTAAAGTTTTAATTGTTTCACATGTGACGTCACGTCTCGAACAATTACATGACGTCACATACTTTCGTACTAATATGTCAAAATAAAGGTTTTTTTTCATATCTTAGACTCATTTTTATTGACAGTGTAATTTGTTAAAGAACCCATTCATTAGTCCCATATGGTACAATATGATACGAAACCATTTAAACCATTCTCATCAATCACACATATAAAGCTTTTTCTATCATTTTAGTCCCTTTATTAACCTCGTACAGCACCGTGTCACGTGAAATCATTTTAACTGTCATGATTTATATGCAACGTTATTTTGATTGTACTTATATCCCTTTCATTAACTTATTACGGTACTGTCCGAGGTTACTGAACTCTTACCATGACTGTCACAATTCATTTCATCATGATCTGTAAACAACCTTCAGTAACCCCTTTTTTACACCGTACGATGACAATGAACCTGTTTTACGGATATATGATTGTAGTTGTAAAGTAAAAAAAAACCTGCAGTTACCCTAATACGGAACCGCATGGTGGCACTGAACTTTTTTAGAATTGTCACATACACACATATGGCAGTGTGTTTATAATAAATCTATTCACAAGCCTCATACGGTCCCTTTTGATGTTAGCATGTTTTTATTATGACTGTCATAATTTACGAATATATAAGCTTTATTGGTAAATAAAATGTCTCCAGTTGCCCCATACGGTACCGTTTGATGCAGACCATTTTTATGATAGCATGTTATCATAATTCACAAAGATATGGCGCTATTGGTGAATAAAGTCTCTTCTGTAACCCCCGACTGTACCGAGGGATGGGAAGCATTGTTTTACGATTGTGGTAATTTACAATATGTGACTACTTGTAAACAAATACCCTTTGGTTACCCCATACGATACCGTTTGATGCGAGGCCAGCTGCCGCTATAATCCGCGGGATGTTATGTGCAGGATCGTGGCTTTGCTTCCGCTTCAGACCTCCTCGGGCTGGAGAACGCAGATACACCTGAAAGTAATGAGCAGGTGGTAAAAACGTTAGGGTCTGTTGTTTTCTTTATCTTTTATATCAGGCCACATGGCTTTCACGTGGATTCCTTTCATGGTACAACCATATACACTTTCGTAATTGGTATATTTCAGGAAACTGTATTTATTAAAATAAACTCTGTTTATATTTTGTTATTTTGTTTGTTTGTTATTTTGTTCTTCTAATAAAGTTCATATTGTGTTGTATTTACATCGAAAACACAGATTTGATCGAATGCCCAATACCAAATTTTTTTTTCATTCTCTCTACACTTTGCTGTTTTAATTTATATTCCGTCAGTTGTATATTCTGTTTTTAGATCTCACAACACCCAATTGGCTTTGGACGTGGCTTATGTGGTTTAGCCTTCAAGAAATCAATTTGATCATATGAACTATATATGTATAACGTGGTCCATTAACGGGTTATTATGATAAAATAGTCTTTCATGTTAATGTAATTTCATATCATTTCCTGTTGTTCTATATCAGATAGCATACCATTCGCTTTGAACTTGACTAAAGCAATGTATATATATATATATAAACCAGAGAACATTGAGCTGTAAACACAACATGTATTTGAACAAAATAAGAATAAGGCAAAATTACAAAAAAAAGTATTTACACTAAAACCCCACTGAAAAGGAACAAAAAGATTAAAACCATTTTTTTCGGAAAGGTGAGTGTTTTCTGCTTCATCCACAATATAAAAATTCCATTTCAATTTCAATCGAAGTGATGTCAGGACATCAATGTGGGAACAGCGGCAAAGGCAATGTGCTGACACTCTATTAAGCGACACCGACTTTCATATCGCGCAAAAAAGAAATACTTCTCAGTAATATAAAAAACGACCATTTATATCTAATCATGTCCATCAACTTTAACCTAAATCATTCCCTGTACTAGCTCGATGACAAGCTTATAGTGTGGTCAGATGACTTTCATCATTTGGCTGAATCAAACATTAAACTGAAATTGTGTAGTTTCACAAGCATACATCGCTTAACATGAAATTCTGAATTCACAAAAAAGTATAGCTACCATAATAATTGACCGTCATTACTCTCCATTTCAAAAAGCAATGTTTTGTAAGTTTGTCACCAGTCAACAACTTTCACAGTTATCATTATACTCGAAACGAGCTCCTAAATATACCGAATCAACTACAATAGGTAAGCACTGTAGTTTCGGAAAGCATAGATGTTACCAGCAAGAAAGAGAAGGTTCATATGTAAATCGTCCTTGTTGTTGAGATTGATGAAAGCAATTGATGGAAGAGAGTTAGGAGTACCTTTGATTTTAAGTACAGGAGGGAGATATTTACAGTATCGACGTGGTCAGTACTTGTTTGTTATTAAAACAGAGCTCTTCTATCTGAAATTGAAGGATTTGGTTGCCTTTATGTTAAGGTATGTTTAATCAGGGGTTGCCTTTAAAACTGTTTTTTATAAACTGGTTTGTATATCATTTACACTGTGTTTTAGTTATTCACCCCTGAAATTTCATAATGAACTATTACAACATTTGCATTGGAAGAGTTTAAATGTGTCTTTAGGGGTGAATGAATGAAGACTCCATACAATATTGACGTCTATCTAGTGGAAAATCCCGGCTAAAAAGGCGATGGGTTAAAAGGACACATCTATCCAAACAAACTCTGTGGTTGTGAATCGACTGCGATAGGCAAACAACTGCAAAGTCAGGATTGGCTTTTATTTCAAATCGTTACCTTTGTCGCGGAGATAATTCATAAGTTATAGGGTTTACGCGACTGCCCCTGTTTCAACTGTAGTTTGGACAATTAAATTTCCAGCGTTTTGTCCTCTAGCATTACCGACGAAACAGATCTATGGTGCAGTGTCATTCATGTTTGGCATATTGTATTTATTACTAGATTTAAAGGTGCAGTCAAGTGAGTGTGTGGGTATGTGTGTGTTGGGGGCTGTTGTTGCGTTCTTCTTATCATACTTCAAGTAAATATCAAGATAAAAACACAACGTTAATTTCGCTGTCAGGTAATGCAAGTTAATGGATGTAAGAAGTTGTGAATTGTTTTTTTATTATACACGAACAAAATAGCAATATATATGGAAATGAAATGTAAGGTATCTGATTAGTATCAATATAATATTATATAAATAGAATATCAAGTATATAACAGTTTCCGAACAATACAAAAATAGATCTGCTGACGCGCAATAAAATCCCAATGAACTACCAAAAGTCTGGTAAAACAGATCCCCATCATATTCAACAGTCAAGCTCAAAATGCAACGCTTCCTGTACCATGTCGTGTTAGCAGCGTTCTGTTTAAAGCAGATTCGTTTCTGATGCCAACAAGATACTGTATATCTGTTGTCTAATTTTAGGCACAAAGGAGCGATATGCCAAATTTCAAGGTAGTGATGCCAAAACATTTAACATCCATTATTTTAAATAATGATGGAAATTTCAAGGTGCTTCAAAAATTCATCGGAACTTTCGAAACCCAAATTTGATTGATATTGAAACTGTCAAAATTTTTATGCAAGACATTAAAAACATGTGAAAAATTAAATAAAATATTTGTCAAATTTCGTGAGCAATTTCAAAAACATTCTATTCTTAGAGAGAAAAAAATGCTTTAAAATAACATACACTGGCGTCCCATATATATTAGTTTGAAATAGATCTTTTGTGGAATTCTTTAGGCTTTCTGTTAATAGTCATAATCACGTTTGTATTAACAGGTGCAGTATATATAACAAGGTGCAAGCGAGTAAAAGACCCTGTTACATTGCTATTCGTTAAGCGTGTGTACGTTGAATGCGTTATCGAAGGGTTTAAATATATTATGTACAAAATGTCTGCTATTGCCCAAGAAACCTGTTAAAAGGTTTTTTGGCGCTTTTCCCCGTCTCTTGTATTTTTATACATTTTGGAACATTTTTGGTCGTGGTGTTTCTTTCTTGATATTTGGTGCCGCTAATGAGCGCTCTGCTTGGACGAAATGACTATATTGAGTGGTAAAGGTTAATTTTGTTTGGCCTCCTAATCAAATGTTAAATTATGCTGCCTATAGTTCGTGTTTCTTGTGATTATTTTACACTTACTTATTAAATACGATATTAACGAAACTTCTACAACACCAAAAATATTCACTATAGTTCGTGTTTCATGTGATTATTTTTCACTTACTTATTAAACACGATATTAACGAAATTTCTGCAACACCAAAAATATCCACTATATATTAGTATTAGTGTTTCTTGTGAAATTTTACGCTCACTAATTAATCACGACATTAAAAAAATTCTATAACACCAAAAATATCCACCATATATTGGTGCATTGCCCTGTTCAGGAACCCGGATCCCGATAATTCTTCCCCTGAAACTAGATACATTTGACACACTTCCTAGCGGTTTAGTAGACAGATTAATTGGATAATCAGAGAGAAGAGGGCCTAGTGAACGACAGATTGTTTACACAGTGGCGGGGGTCTGTTTACCTAAACTGCAGTCCAATAACATACGCTGCTATGTTCAATATTAATTTGTTTACAAAGCACAGGTTATAAATATCATATTAGCTTAGCTATGCAGCTAGCTACAATGTGAAATGTATTTATACAAGTTCTAACCTAATACAGTATTTGGTCTGTCAGATTTAGTACGTAGGGAACAACTAACTATTCAAGGTCAGAGGTATTAAAAGAATTTATTTCGACCTTAAAAATCATCGGTGTCAGCACAAGTTGAACCCTGTATAGTTTAATGGTCTATTTCTACTTTTGTTCCCAGATCAAACACCATGCTACATGTTACAGTTTAGGAATTAACTGTGATATGTAAATGCCAAAAATAATATTGACCTATTGAAATATTTGTCGAAATAACAAATGCCACTCCCGATGCATTTCTGGCAGTTTTATGGTATTCACATAAAACACGGTCTATGAATAATAATTACTATATTTGGATAACTATTCAATCGATTCGTTGTTTTGTCATAAGTATTTTCAATTGTTGCAATAACATATTCTATTTTCATACACACATAACTGCCCAAATTAAACCTAATGATATTTCAAGTGCAAACAATGTTAAACATTACGTAATTAGCTTTCAAAATATCAACAAGCTTATACACATAGGATGATATTGTTTATAATGCGAAATTGTTGAGGTCAGCAATACTTCTGTTGAATTTGAATGAAAACTTGTGATAGTTCAATGTCGACATCACTTTAAGCTGGTCATGTTTAAAAGATGAAAGTGTTCTTTAAAAAATAAAACACATCAGATACTTGCCCAATATCTCGAGTCATTACACATTCAGACATGTTGACAGTGTTTTGTCCTTGAACAACAACATCAATGAAACTAGTATAAAACTTATGAACAAAGAAAATACATACATGCAAAACCTTTTAAAGAATATGTAAATTAGACCAGGTGTTACGAAAGGGTTAGCGTCTGTTGCCTCATCGAACACACTCAGTAGATGGGCGGATTGGTCGAGTGGTTAACACTCCGGCCTTCCACGCAGCCGGCCGGGGTTCAATCCCAGAAGTCGGCGTAAGCATAGATATAAGGATAGTGTTTTTCTTCTGCCAACACAACTTCAACAACCCAGGTGGAATATAAATTAGTCTGGGGTGGATGTTGCGGTATCTGTGCAGTAGTTTTAAAGTGAGGTGGCACTATAAAATATGCCGTTGGAAGTACGGTCCCACTACAAACAGAACACATTGCATCTCCAACACACACACAGGCATACACACATAGGGAGATATTAGCCAGGTGGCATAGGACTAGTAGTTAGCGCCTGATAAGGCAGCTCCTGCAAATTCCTCAAAATTGTATTGATTAATGTATATGTTAATGGTATTAGTGTATATCTGTGTACTGTAAAGCGCTTTTAGAGTGGCTTTTGTTAGCTAGACAGGACGCTATATCAAATGATGTATATCTAGATCAATCCAGGTAAAACTCAAAAACAATGACAAAACCTTAATCGGAGAAATAATAACGAAAGAACAAGAAACACCCATGAGTATATTTAAATCATGACCTTCGAATGCATATCAAACAAATATGTTTCCAAACAAGAGCACGATGGAGCCCATAAATATTGTCCATCTTCTTCATCCACATGCATCTCTGAAAACCATAAGTTTTAAGTTTGTCCCTCAGCACCGGAAATCTACCAAGGAAGTCATGATATTCCGAGCAAGGTTTCGAATACTGAATCAACTGCTGACATGCAAACACTGTGGATTGGGGGAAATGCACGACAAATCGGAAACTCGAAAACATCACGCTTGTACAGTTTAGTAGAAAGTTGTCATGTTGATCATTTTAAAAGCAAAGATCGAGGATAGCAACTGATGTATACAAGTCTGTTGTGTCTTTGAGTCCAAGATCAGGAAGGTGTAAACGATCGACGTGTTCAAAAACTGTGTCTTGCTACATAAAGAAAATACACCTTCGAATATATCAGAAAGTGAAATTATAGTATTTGTATCGAATTCGTTAGCAGTCCTGATAAGTTTACTTCAACATCGTATGATACAGAAACATGTCGGCCAAAACGGTGCAGGGTTTGTTCCTATAAAACATATTATCGTCTGCCGAACTCGAAAAAGGTATTGCCAGTCAGGATTTTTATCCTCAACAAACATGTATTTCATTTTGACCTTTGTTCTGTTTTTCATAAATTATGCTCTAAAATGATTGACAACTATGTTTATATCCCGCTCGCTTTTCTTTGAAAAACATCAACCTTATAATAACAGGACAATGCTTGCTTAATTTCAGAAGGGGGTTTGGCAGAACTAGTGTTTAAACTTATGTATGTAACATCTTGTGAAATGTGAAAGCTTCAATAAAGCACAGGTAAGTTATATATGTGAGAAATTAATGCAACTTTCATAAAAGAGTATATAATTGACTTGCCATTGTTTCATAAAACAACACCTTCCTATTGTTGATAAATATGTTGGCACTCAGAGAACACCCTGTGCAAAGAGGAAATTTCAAGATTGTAGTTTTTCAGACTCCACATTCCAATGTTTCCACCTCTGGAGTATACAGTGCCACAGAAACCGTCACCCTGATTAAAAGGTAGTAAAAATGTTTGGATAATGACTTATAGTTGGTCATCTAGCGGAGCCTGCGACAAAACGGTGTTGATATCGATTCTTGTTAAGATTCGTAAATCAATACAAACGAGTCGGGTTCGTATCCATATCATTGATGGATACTCCTTAATATTACAAAACAGATATGTGATTATCTAACACACTGTATGTATATGGGTTCGTCAGCTTTCAATAGTTTTATATATCTGTTGTATTACGGTAAAGAGTGTTAATCAGTGTGTAATGGTATGTTATACAACGTCTCCAGTGAATACACGTTAAACCTAATTAGTAACATAATGATTAATGTCCGGTATAGGAAATGTATTGATGGTTGTGTGACAATTTCCCTCCAATGTATTAATACTTCATACAATAAAATGTGCTGTTAAAATATACCAAGGCGTTACCATAGTTACCTCAAGTCGATGTGCATGAAACAACAGGAAACAAGGTCACACAAAAATAAAAGGAAAAACAACCACAGAAAGTGTACAAAAACAACACCAAGGGGTCAAAGAGCAACAGGAAGTAAGGAAACATCAAAAACAAAAATTAAATACAATAAAGGGAACTGAGGAGATACCACATCAAAAGGAAAGACACCAACAAAAACCAACGATAAACAAAACACAAGGAAAGACAACAGCAGCAACAAACGATAAACAAACCACAAGGAAAGACAACAGCAGCAACAAACGATAAACAAATCACAAGGAAAGACAACAGCAGCAACCAACGATAAACAAATCACAAGGAAAGACAACAGCAGCA